>JAVYIG010017638.1:0-25092 GCA_035222895.1 Strongylocentrotus droebachiensis | reverse complement strand
CCCCTAAATCTGCCACTGCCCTCATTGACAACTTAACTAAGAGCACGCAGTAGTAAGCAACAGTCGTGAATAATCGATATATTCAGCTACCATGACTACAACCCTCCTAATTCAATATACTGATTTTATCAAAGAAATAACTATATATACCTTATCCGACTCCCACACCCAGTAGGACTGAACTCTTCACCATCCCCAAAGACATCAGTCAGCTTCTTCATCACTGTGGAATCCAATTATTGAATCACCTTTTCGAGACGAACATCTTCTGAGCCACCTTGTGGAATGCATTGTAATAAACATCTTCGTAAAGGCCCGGTCACACAGGGAGGACGCATGGGGAACGCACGGCCAGCGCATGGGAAATTTGCAATTTTGGCCAGTGCGTTGTCCGTGCGCCCAACTTTTGACACCAATGCATAGCGTGTTGCTAGCGCGCTGGGCGCATACAGGGCGCATACAGTACGCATACAGACCGTACCCAGAGCGCACATGATAACAACTTCCACGAATGCACAGCGTGTTGCTAGCGCGCTGGACGAATGGTCCACGCATGCACCGCGTTCTACGACGCACGGCCAGCGCATTGGAAACTTTTGTCATGATTTTGGAAAAGCTAGCGAGCTGACACAAAATGCACAGCGTGTAGCTAGCGCGCTGTGCGTATACAGGGCGTGTGCCCCGCGGATGTCTGGCGCTGGTCTAGCGCGCTCAACGCACGTCTGGCGTGCCTTTGGCGTGTACATTCATGCGTCGAGCTCCGCGCACACTTTTGAGCATGCTCAAAAAATCCCGACGCACACAGCGAATGACGACGAATGCCTAGCGCTGGTCCAGCGTTGGTCCAGCGCGCTCGACGAACGAGTAACGAGTGATGACGCACGCCTAGCGAACGACAACGCACTGGCCAAAATTGGAAATTTTCCATGCGCCGGCCGTGCGTCCCGCATGCGTCCCCTCTGTGTGACCGGGCCTTAACGCTCATGATCGTCTTTCAAAGGTTTATATTAGAAATAGCAGCAGACATTTCTCAGCTGGAGTCGTACGGACAAGCAGACGTGTAGACGAGTTTTACAGACGCAAGTGCGCTCTCGATCGGAACAGGATTTGTATTAGCAATATAGTGGACAGTTTATAAAGTACAATGTAGACGGCAACATTGCAGATTGCTAATAATATATATGGGAAGTGCCAGGAGTGGTCACCTATGCGGGCACGTATGACAGACATGAGCGCTAGAACCCACTATTATTATTATTGTTATGTTAATAAGACTTTTATGTGAGGAATTTCCATTCACGGTCATGGCAAGCTGGGCACACGGAAACTTATTCAGTTTACCCACACTCATTATGACACTATTGTGTGCAGGTATAGTACCAACGGAACAATGAATTTAAAAAAAAGTCATGGAGCTTCAGAATAGATGAGCAAAATATGCCTAATAATGGGAAGCAATGTGCAACATTGTTGAGCAATCAATCGGTGTGGAGTGAATGGAAAGACTCAGTCTCCCCCCCCCCCCTCCGTGTATAAGCGGGGGGGGGGGGGGTAAGAGCCTCTTTCTTCTTTTTGGTGTGCCTAATTCGTGAAAAAAGGCCCGTCGCCCCCCCCCCCTTCCCCTGTTCCTTGTTTTCTGATAGCTGCTTTGTAACTCATCTCTAAGGTTTTTTTCCTGATACTCATCATCATCATCATCTATACGGGAGTGTAGGATATCCTGTAGATCTCCCGGTCAGATCACTTGGTACATTAGTAAAGGTTTATATCAGTGCATATCAGTTCATCGAAGATCAGGACGCCGAACATTTCAGCTTAGCCGAACATCGACGGTAGTTCAAATCAACGTCGCCACGTGTCTTCCGTCGACAAGTCTTCGCAGCGTTTTTGAAAAACATCGAAGTTTGATAACTTATTATTTATATCTCATATATTCTAAAAATTCAAATTTTATTCTATTTTTATTCAAGCAAAATAGGAATATATTTGTTTGTTTGAACTAATAAGTGTAAGGAATATATACATTGGTACTTTGGTACTGAGTCAAATTGTTGACCTTGTTCTTCTCGTTTATAATTACAGCCAGGGGCTGTGATTTCTTTTCATGACCGGGGGGGGGGGGGGGACGAAATCCGATAAAAGAGGAAGCATAGCAAAAACGTTTGACAGGAGCAGGAGAACAAATCTGCATCACCACCACTCTTACATGTTACATGCTGGCTCCGCGGAACGTTTTTTTTAAGTGGGGGGGGGGGGGGGAGGGGCTAAAGTATTTACGATCAGGTAGAGCGAAGGAAGTGGAGCGTAAATTGGCGTGGGGTCCAGGGGGCACAGCCCCCAGAAGCTCAGGGGTTGTTAGGCATTAAATTACGATTAGATGAGCATCCAGGGGCCCCCTTAGGGCCCTTGTTGGGGTCCTGGGGGCAGAGCCCTTGGATGCTTAGGGAAAAATCATGTCATTTCAGCAACATCAAATCCCTGGTATCGAATTAGAAATAAACCACGTTTGAATTTCATGGGAGGGGCAACTGCCCTCCACCCCCTCCCCATCAGTACGCTAGTGCGAGGGGGCATAGTGAATGAAAGGGGTGAAGGTGACGGAAGTGCCTACCCCGTCTCAGGTTTTTAAAGTTTTGCTGTATTAAAAAAATACATTCCTTAGCAAAACTATAGTATATATAAAAACAAGCGATATACTTTGTTCACACTTCATTTTTCTACAATATTCACTTGTACTTTTTGAGGGATATTATGCGAGGGAGCGTAGCTACCGAGGGAGAATATTTGTGCATTTTTATTTGTCTGAACGCGCACTCTTGGACCCTCCAGAACCTAAAAGTGTGTTGCAGTCTTTAGTCAGTATTTGCTAAACAATTTTTTGTGTGCACTTCTTCACATTTTCCGCCCTTCTCCCATCCCCCGGGATTGCCGCCCTTGAATTACAGACATCTTCACTTTGTCAAATGTGTAACCAGTTTAATTGCTGAATAATAAATTGAACTCACTGTACTGTAGTTTTTTTTTTCTCCAAGTGCTCATTCATTTTGAGGCTTGAAATGACGTCACATATATGAAAACATGCTTACGGCGTTCTAGATTTAGGACGATTCTGATAGTCGACGCCGGAAACGACGTGACGATTTCGTAGCAGTCCACTATGTCAACGTGCAAATCTAAAAGTACCTACTATCCTATAGTGGACAGTTTAAAAAGATAACAATGTCAACGGCAACATTGTAGATTATACATGTATACTCTCTGTTATTAGAGACACATGTTAATACGTCTTTTATGAGACGAATCTCCGGCCGTGACGGTCATGGCAAGGGCACACGGAAACTAATTCTGTTTACCCACAATAATTCTGAATCCTTTCTGTGTTTCCTAGGTCCTACTTAACAATGAAAAACCTGAGGTCATGGAGCTTTGAATGAGGAAGCAAACATTATGCCTAACAATGGGTAGCACACACTTTTGTCGCTGACTGTTTGAATGTAGATGAAAACCTGAAAATGAATAAAGTTGAGTGAGTTTCGGAAGTATAGGAATTACATTAATTTTCAGAATGTGGCCCTGACTAAGCTGTGTTGGGGCCAGCTTTATAATTAACGAGTGAAAACATATAACTCCATTCCTTTACACCCACAAATTATCCCCCCGTCGCTCTCTTTTCCCTTTTCCCCTCTCTTCTTTGTTTTCTAACTCTTTAGTTTTTTAGCACTATTTTTTTCTTTCTCTCTATTGCTCTTTTTCTTTCTCCTTTTTTTGGGTCCCTTTTCCTGTGTTTTATAAATTTCTTTTGGGGGTTCCAATAAAAGGTTGGTGCGTGTTGTTCCTACTACATCGTCATTATCCAAAAGAGGATAAATGATTGGGAAAAGGATTAATTTCGCGGGGAGAAGATTTGTTTACCTATTTTAAGATCTTCTTTTCTTTTACTTTAAATTTACGATAGGTCAAGTTTGTTACTGTCGTCATGTTTTTCAGTCACAGCAGTACGCAGTCGAATTTCGGGTCAAGTTTGACAAGTTTACCAGCTAACCCATCAGCTGCCGTACCAGTGTTCCTGGTGAAGGTTTGTCCCGCCATAGAAATCGAGTGCGATAAATATGTGAAGAGAGGGAATATAGAAGTTTAGGAGTCAGCCGTAAATGGAGATATAAAGCTTTCATTCGATCTGCGAATACAGATACAAATAGCAATGACAGACAGTGCATCGTTCATGTTACACAAGATATCTGTTTCTATAAAAGCTTCATGGCTTTATATCTTCATTTACGTCCAGAATTACAGTAAAGGATAATATTTTGATGTCAATTATAGAGTAATGTGACAGCCTTCATAAATCTTTATATCAAGGAGTTTCGTCTAACAGTAAATGTCCAACTATTGTTATCAAAAAGGCACACCGATGGAAATCAACACTGGAAACAATTTGCTAAAGTCCAACAAACTTCCGTTTTATTCAGCAACATCAACACTGGTGTAAACTTTACCTTAATACATTCGGTAAAATCTTCAGATAACAATCTGTAAGGATAATAAACAAAACAAACGAATAATATATAAATGTTTCAGCATGTAAGCATGTACAAACCCTATCGCTAAAGCAGTAAGATAACATTTACTACACGTTAATATAGATTATTTATGATATGGCACAAGATTAAAGTTAAACTGGTTTACATCTCTATGTGAACACACCCTGCCATAAAACTATGCAGTAAACTATTAAACAGTGCACAAAAGCGAACATATGCGTGTGAACAGGGCCACATTCATACGCGGTCTGTCATTTTAGTTTCTATGCTAAATAACTAATGCTATACGTTTACACTATGTTCCTAACCCTTATGTTCACATAGTCAACTATGTGTAAGCTGTGTGGACATTATGTGTTCTCATTGTTGTCACAGTGTGGAGTTTCAGACCATGTGGTTTACCACATAATATTCACATAAACTGACATACTTAACATAGAGTACCACATATTTACCACAGTGGTATAACTATGTGTAAACTCTGTGTTCACAGTATTGTCACAGTGTGGGGTTTCAGATCATGTGGTTTACCACATTATCGGTCATATTTTACACAGAGCGACACATACTTACCACAGTGTGGTATGTATTTAACTATGTGAAAACTCTGTGTTCAGAGTATTGTCGCAGTGTGGTGTTTCAGATCATGTGGTTACCACATAGTCGTACATATTTAACACAGTGTGAAACATATTTACCACAATGTGGTATGTGTCACTGGGTAAATTCTGTGTTCACGATATATTGTCAGTGCGAGATTTCTAGATCATGTGGTTTACCACAACGTAATATCCAAATAGTCGTATATATTAATATTAGCATTTAAGAATATGTAAAAACATTGTGTTCACAGGGTAATTTCTACCGAGTGATCTTCCTAAATTACTTAATCACACAATTGCCACATAATCTCATACATCTATACCTGTCAGGGGCGGATCCAGCCGGCGGCAGGGGAGGGGGCCCAATTCGTGAGAAAATATTTAGCATAGTGGGGGAGGGGGGGGGGTAGTGAGCACTAATTTCTTTTTTTTTTTGCTCCCGAAAATTTGAAAATCGTGCCGGCCGATAATCCGCTCAGGCCCCCCCCCCCCCCCCCCCCTGGATCCACCACTGGTGTCCAACAATTTTCCACAAAATCACTAAAATTTCTATTGTGCAAAATGTATGACTCCGGAGAGTCTTTGCATTTTAGAGTACCTAGATAATATGCTTTCTATAATACTCTCATTACCTTAGCCTGCTTATACACTCTTTCAATTCAATGGACTTGAATTTCTCTGTGCATTAACCTGTACAACTATAATTACTTTTACCTCATTTATCTCTAATCTTTTTTTTTGAAGAGCACCTCAAAAGATTGTAAAACAAAGGTGTTTTTAGTAATATTAAAATCATGAAGTTTGTATCGTTATGCACATAATCAAGAAACTAAGGTTACCTGTTTACGATTCTATTCCATATGGTGTACTAATTATTATGATAATCAGAAAGGTTTTGATTGCCGTGCACAAATCAAGAACCTAAGGTTACCTGTCTACGATTCAATTCCATATGGTGTTTTAATTATTATGATAATCAGAAAGGTTTGATTGTCATGCACAATGTTATAATGAAGAACCCAAGGTTACCTGTTTAAGATTCTATTCCATATGGTGTTTTAATCATTATGATAATCAGAAATTGTCGTACACTAATCAAGAACCTAATGTTACCTGCTTACAACTCTATTCCATATGGTGTTTTAATTATTATGATAATCAGAAAGGTTTGATTGTCATGCACATAATCAAGAACCCAACGTAACCTGTTTACAATTCTACTATTCCAAACGGTGTGTTTATTGTAGCTTGTTTTATATGCTAAGGAGTATAATCAATCCATCGGAGTTAAAACATGATTGGAATTAGTACATACAATCCATGGTTGTGCAAATCGATATCTGGGGCAGGCAACGTTCGGTCAGATTTTAGCTTCATATTCAAACAACGTTTTGTGTAACTTTTTAAAGTTTTGTTAACAAAACAAAACCTATAGACGCCCTGTATATATTTGAAATGTTGGTTTATTTTGCTGAAGGAATATAAGCAAATTGTTGCTGAGACATGTTGAAGAAAAATGGTCTAATGGAAAAAGGAATAGATTACACTTTTCTGCTCATTATTGAATACAGGGAGGGGAATCCTGATAATAAGTTAGCTTCATTAGAAGCAGAACAATAATTTGGGTTTTCTGTTGTACGCAGAAAAATCAAATTTGGTATTCTTTCATCAATATTCGACTTCAAACGAATTTGTTTTGAAAACCCTCGCAAAAATATGTCTTAGATTAGATCCTCTTTCATATTATGATACAATTTGAGTCGAATTTTACCATCGAACTTTTGGGGCTCCCAACGCTTAAGAGGCTCTACACCAGGCGCGGATCCAGGATTTCTTAGGGGGGCCCAAATTTGAAATTATGCGACCCAAATATCGGTACGTAATGGTGACCTTCATTGACGTAGTGGGGGGGGGGGGTGCAGGGAGGGGCGATTTCCCCCTCCCTCCTCCGCAAAGCGCCGAAGCTTTGACGTTTCATTAAATTATTAGACAAAGAAGACGATTCGTTGTACCGTTCTCGAAAATAATCCTCGCAGTTAATTCAGTTTATCCCCTCCCCCTCCCGCGCAAAGCGCCGAAGCTTTAACGTTTCATTAAATCATTAGAGAAAGAAGACGATTCGTATTACCATTCTCGACTCTTAATTCTTGTCTGAATTCGGCCGCCCCCCTCCTGCGCGAAGCAGATCCCCCGGAAGCTCAGGGGTTTTGGGCATTGATTACGGTCAGATGAACATATTTTTATACCTTATTTGTGACACTGGCAGGACACTGATTGGCGCGGGGTCCAGCGGGCGGAGCCCCCAGAAGCTCAAGGGTTTTAAGCACTAAATTACGGTCAGATGAGTATCAGGGGGCCCGCCTGAGGGCCGGTGGCTGAGTCCAGGGGGCAGAGCCCCCGGAAGCTTAGGGGTTTTTAGGCGTTTAATTACTGTCAGATGAGCATTTTTTGATACCTTATTTTGTTGTGACACTGGCAGTTAACTATTCTTTCTTTCTTGCTATTTTTCTTTCTATTTCTCTTTAATATACTTTGTCAAAAAAGTGTGGGGGGGGGGGGAGGAAGCTGGAAGCTCCCGATCCCCGCCGTTCCGCGGGCCCTGTCATGTAGGCACCTCAAAAAGCATATTTCTTGCCTGGCTGTAAATTTAGGAATTTGTCATTTTACAAAAAACGCATACAAATGTATAATTTACTAAAAAATGAGGAAAAATCTCAGAAAATTATGTCAATTCAGCAGTATGTGTAAACCACCGTAACGGTTATGGAATCAGAAATAAACCCCCTCCCCGATCAAGACGCCAGTGCTCCGCCCCCATCCCTGATCTACACTTTGTTGGCGGAAAAATCGCAACTGATCTCCCTTACTTTTCTTCTTTCTCTTTTTTTTTTTGCCCCGGAAATTGGAAAAATTACGTCGTCAGATATTTCGTTCAGTGGCTTGGGGGGAAGTAACATTTTCCCCCCTTTTTTGTCCTTGTTTTTTATCCTTCTTTTTTTTTTCCTTCTTTTTTTTCCCCTTCTTCCCCCCCCCCCCCCCCTGGATCCGCCACTGATACCTGTACATGTCGTCGTATGGCCGGCAGCCCAGAAGGACAAACCAGTTACCACCAGTTGAAATTTACAACTGGTTCCAGTTAACCTCAACTGGAACCAGTTAAATTAAACTGGATCCCAGTTGACGGCAACTGGTTCCAGTTGATTCTTACTGGTCCATAAGATGAACATCAATCGGATATTTGGTGCGACTGCATTTCATTTAACTGGAACCAGTCCTTAAGGACCAGTTACACCAGTTGAGAACTGGTCTGTGGGCATATTTCCAGTTGCACCCGTTGATAACTGACTGCTGGCATATATTCAGTTGCACCAGTTGATAACTGGTCCGTGGGCATATTTCCAGTTGAACCAAATTCAAATTCAAATTATTCAAATTATGCAACGAAACCCGTTTACCTTCTAGACCTCACTGTCACACACTTTTGAGTAACTGACTGACATCTTTTTTTCTTTGGTAATAATATACATGAAATGAGCTGTAACGGGTACATGAGCATTTGTCTTCATCAATAACCTACTACTTGTAATGGCCAAAAGTAAATTGAGTGAATCTTTGTGCAGCACAAAACGTACGACTATTCGGTTAAAAGGATCTAAAAATCAGACTCTTACTTAATTAATAGCAGTCGATTCGACAACTAATGGTCGTTATTTCCCACTAAAAGCCATTTCAAGCCCTTTCGTTTTGAGGGAAGTTCTAAATTAGTATCGTCTTTCAAATGCCGTTTGAATTTAACCTTTTCATTTATTGGCCTGCAAATGGGACAAAGTACCTTTAAGGGCCAGAGTTCACCTTTTGTAACTAGAAAATTGTGTTTAAATGTTTCAAATGTTGCAAGATTTTGCTCCTCAAATATCACATTTTGTGTGTGAAATTATTTCAGTAATGAAAGAAATCGAATGATAACAATAGCATCGGGTTTTTTTCTTAAAAATACCCCCCCCCCTATTATTTGGTATCCCTTTACCTTAAACCCGCTCATCTTAATCATTCATAAAATATTTAAAATGGAAATATATATATACAGGTATATGTCCCATCCAGTGTCGTATCCAAGGCACTGTTAAAGCTGCTTGAGCACCAATACGTGGTAGATAAGTAACTATATAATAAGCGCATGAAAAAGGGCAATTGTGATAAACCCTACTTGATATTTTAAACAACATGCTTTTAAGTGCTCTGAAGAACGATTACAGTGAATTATTTTGAAATGAGAAGTATTTCATCAAGAGCGGGTGCTACAATACGTCCATTCTCATCTTCGGTCGAAACAGAACGCCAAAAGCCCATCAAATCATCGACCACCTCAGCCGGCGCGGTCTGTCGAAAGTACGCCGCCATGGTGAAGAAGTCGACGAGTTTGTTTCCGAAGTCTGACTGGTCATCAAACACTTCGGTGATGTCCCAATGTACATGTATATCAACAGTGATGACATCATACCCTTGACTTTGTGCGAACTCTCGAACATTGTTTGAAGTAAGTCGTTCATTAGATTGAGTGCTTTCTGTCAGCCAAGTTAACTTGTGGAATGTTTTCGAGATCAGGCAATCTGTGAGCAACAGCGAATGAACAAACAAACGGACAAACTTGTGCATAACAAACACAGCATAAATAATCAATGTCATATAGTGAAAAATACATACTTATGAAAAGAATATATTGAAATTTAACTTAAACTAACATCAGATGATCCAATATTGTACAACGGGTGTATATCATTTGGTCAATATTTTAAAATGATCATTAATAGTTTTAATGCAATTACCTTTAAAAGTTTTGATTTTATGATTTTTTTTTTCTCCATGACTCCATGGACATGTTCACCGGGGAGCAGCCTTCTCCTTCCCGTTCAACACTTCTAATTAAAATAATTGCATGAAACTAAAAAGATAGGAAGAGTGTATAGGCTATGAAGTATACTATTAGGGTTGAGATTATTTATCATCCTAATAATTGAGAGGCTACAATAAATATGTACAAAGTTATGAACTTAAACAAATCGTATTTCGATTCATGTCCGTTTTCACTCGTTCAGAGTGTTTTATTACGGCATTTCTAAATATTTTATATGATATTTGCAAGAGCCGATGGAGCAAAATTATTATGTCAATTCGCTACCTACCGTTTTGACAAACGATGATCATGAGACCATTGTCTTTCATCATGGATGCTAGTTGGGTGAAGGTCGTCTCAAAGTCACCCATGTGGTAGAGTGAATGTATAGAGCTGATGAGGTTGTACTTGTTTTCAGCCAAAGGGCTTTCAGCAACGAATTGTGACAACGGACCAGTGAACCAATGGCAAGACGATTCATCATCAAGTTTCAATGTAGCAACTCTACCCTTGAATGTGTGCAGCATGCCTTCATTAGGATCCACTGCAACATTACATATGGATGAGTAGTGAGATTGAAGACTCTTCAAAAAGTGGAATTCGTGGCGGCCTGTGGAGCAAACAAAAAGGATAAATGTTGTTGGATTGATGCGATTTGTTTGGTGGAAACGTCACAAGATTGAGGGCTCACAAGGTCCGCGGTTCGAGTCCCACCGCGGCATTCATGTCCTTTGGCAAGACATTAAAGTAGATATTCATTGATTTTAAAAACTAATTTTATTTTTATTATTGGAAAGTTGAAACTTTGATTCGACAAGTTTATAAAAATTCAATGCTTGGAAACACTCGAAGTACTGAGTATTATAAATTACAAAACGCTTAAATACAGCCCCAGCAGAGCATCTAAAGAGCTCTCCGAACGCTGCTGAGATATGTGAGATCACAGTATGGACATGATTTGCACAAGCAGACGATGTCCCATGACATCTCACACATTTTCAGTGCCTGTGTTTTCATCATCTCTTGAGTTCTTTCTCTTACTTCACTACCCGTCAGGCTAAATGTATATATATATATTGCCTCACTCTAAACCCCGCGCATGATTTTATTTTGATGACAAATGCAGCGATACAAAAATAAAGGAATCTGTCGCTTGTAAACAAAATAAGACGCCATTGTATATTCAGCTGCACACACCGCGGTATGTTCGGCGTTTCAAGAGGGAACAAATGCCGTCCTTAATATGATTCCGGGTTTTTTTCAATTTGAAAGTCTGGTTTCTTTGATTGTTAATTAACCCCTATCCTGTGTATTTACAAGCAAAAGATTTTAGTTATCAGAGTCGGGTCATATCATATCACCTTTTGAATGGTTTGAAATGCCATTACATTTATATACACTAAACTCATTATAATTTGACAAATAATAGCTTTGCAATTATGTTAATTCTTTATGGGATGTCGTCTGCTTGGGCAGTATTGGTCCATATTGCGACGTCATTAAAAAACATCGTTATTTTTTCTGGCGAATCTCTCGTATATCCCAGCTGCTATGGAGGTGGTTGACTTTTAATGTTTTGTTGGAAACATGAATAAATTTGAAATTTGAATTTGAATTTTTATTTTTATAAATCACACGATATGTAGTTGACCTAAAACTTGTACGATGGCCATCTGATAGCTGACCAGTTTCTAGTGATACATTAGTTGAAATATTTGTGATTTTCTTTGAATTTCACCTTTAACCCGTTTAACTCGGGAACCGAGATTTCTCGGGTCCGAGCAAGGGCTACTTTCATTGCATAAAAGTGCATCTATTTACCTTCTAAACACAATATAAATTACCTGTATACAAACCTTGAACCTTTGGCTACATGCATCTCATTTTTTACCGACTGAAGATGCGTAATTTTTATTTTATTACAAGTTTAAAATGAGAATGCACGAGTCCTCTTTCAGGATATTCGAATAGAACACATGCAAGTCAGTTTACGTTATTTTCATAGATTTTAGGATTCGCTGGGTCTACTATAGCTAGGACTGTGTCAGCCGCAGTGGCGGATCCAGGGGGGGGGGGGCTGGCGGGCCGGGGGGCCCGGCCCCCCCCCCCGGCAAACAAAAAGAAGGGGGAAAGGGGGGAAAGAAGGGGAAAAAAGAAGGGAAAAAAAGATGGAAAAAAAGAAGGAAAAAATAAGAAGGAAAAAAAAAAAAGGAAAAAAAAAGAAGGAAATAAAAGGGGAAAGATATCAAAGGTATCAAAATATCCTCATCTGACCGTAATTAAATGCCTAAAACCCCTTGACTTTCGGTGGCTCTGCTCCCTGGACCCCATCTACGGCCCTAAGACCGACGGTAATTTAATGCTTAAAACCCCTGAGCTTCTGGGGGTCTCGGCCCCTTGGACCTCACGCCAATTAGTGTCCCGCCAGTGTCACAAATAAGGTATCAAAATATGTTCATCTGACCGTAATTAAATGCCTAAAACCACTAAGTTTCCGGGGCTCCACCCCTCGACCCCATCAGGGGCCATAAGGGATGCCCCTGCATGCTTGTCTGACCGTTATAACATTCCTAAAACCCCTGAGCTTCTGGGGGCTCTGCCCCCTGGACCCAACACCAATTTGTGTCCCGCCAGTGTCACAAATAAGGTATAAAATATGCTCATCTGACAATAATTTGATGTATAAAACCCCTGAGCTTCAGGGGGCTCAGCCCCCTGGACCCAACACCAATTAGTGTCTTGCCAGTGTCACAAATAAGGTATAAAAATATGATCATCTGACCGTTATTTATTTCCCAAACCCCTGAGCTTCCGGGGGCTCTTTTCCCTGGACCCCACGTCAATTCGTGACCTGCCAGTGTCACAAATAGAACCGGAGTGTTGGCTCAGTCAGTAGAGCGTCCGCCTCACAACCGGGAGGTCGTGGGTTCGAACCCCGGCCGCGTCATACCAAAAGACGTTAAAAGATGGGAGTTGTTGCTACCTTGTTTGGCGTTCAACAATAAGGGATAGAGCAACGTCGATCTGGCGCTGCTCAGTGGCTGCCGGGCTCACGATCAATTGGGCAAAAAGAATTTCCGTTTCGGTTTAATAAAATTTGGAGTGAACTATTAGGCTATTATTATTATTATTATTATTATTATTATTTATTATTTATTATTATTATTATTATTATTATTATTATTATTATTATTATTATTATTATTATTATTATTATTATTATTATTATTATTATTATTATTATTATTATTATTATGAAAATAAGGTATAAAAATATGCTCATCTGACGGTTATTTATTGTCCCAAACCCCTGAGCTTCCGGGGGCTCTGCTCCATGGACCCCACGCCAATTCGTGACCTGCCAGTGTCACAAATAAGGTATAAAATATGCTCATCTGACGATCATTAATGTATAAAACCCCTGAGCGTCTAGGGTCTCCGCCCCTTGGACCCAACACCAATATGTGTCCTGTCAGTGTCACAAATAAGGTATAAAAATATACTCATCTGACCGTTATTTATTGCCCTAAAACCTGGACCCCAGGCCAATTCGTGACCTGCCAGTTTCACAAATAAGGTATAAAATATGCTCATCAGACGATAATTTAATGAATAAAACCCCTGAGCTTCTGGGGGCTCCGCCCCTTGGACCCAACACCAATTTGTGTCCTTCCAGTGTCACAAATATGGTTTATAAATATGCTCATCTAACCCTTATGTATTGCCCCAAACCCCTGAGCTTCCGGGGGCTCTGCCCCCTGGACTCCACGCCGATTCGTGACCTGCCAGTGTCACAAATAAGGTATACAAATATGCTCATCTGACGGTTATTTATTGCCCCAAACCCCTGAGCTTCCGGGGGCTTTGCCCCCTGGACCCAACGCCAATTCGTGACCTGCCAGTGTAACAAATAAGGTATAAAATATGCTCATCTGACAATAATTTGATGTATAAAATCCCTGAGCTTCAGGGGGCTCAGCCCCCTGGACCCAACACCAATTAGTGTCTTGCCAGTGTCACAAATAAGGTATAAAAATATGATCATCTGACGGTTATTTATTGTCCCAAACCCCTGAGCTTCCGGGGGCTCTGCTCCATGGACCCCACGCCAATTCGTGACCTGCCAGTGTCACAAATAAGGTATAAAATATGCTCATCTGACGATCATTAATGTATGATACCCCTGAGCTTCTAGGGTCTCCGCCCCTTGGACCCAACACCAACACCAACACCAACATGTGTCGTGGATGAGTGGATACGTCGCCGGACTGTCGATCACAAGGTCCGCGGTTCGAGTCCCGCCGCAGCACTAATGTCCTTTGGCAAGATATTAATCTACATTTGCCACACTCGACCCAGGTGAGGTAAATGGTAAATGGTAAATGGTAAATGGTAAATGGTAAATGGGTAAATGGGTACCTGGTAGGATTATTCCTTGAAATGCACTGTGCGCTGATTACGGCTGCCGGAGCTAAAGCTAGGGTAATAATTTCCAAAAAAGCTCTTTGGAAGCGCATAGAGACGTTATATAATGTGATATGCGCTATACAAGAACTGAATATTATTATTATTATTATTAAATAAGGTATAAAAATATACTCATCTGACCGTTATTTATTGCCCTAAAACCTGGACCCCAGGCCAATTCGTGACCTGCCAGTTTCACAAATAAGATATAAAATATGCTCATCAGACGATAATTTAATGAATAAAACCCCTGAGCTTCTGGGGGCTCCGCCCCTTGGACCCAAAACCAATTTGTGTCCTTCCAGTGTCACAAATATGGTTTATAAATATGCTCATCTAACCCTTATGTATTGCCCCAAACCCCTGAGCTTCCGGGGGCTCTGCCCCCTGGACTCCACGCCGATTCGTGACCTGCCAGTGTCACAAATAAGGTATAAAATATGCTCATCTGACGATAATTTAATGTATAAAACCCCAGAGCTTCTTGGGGCTCCGCCCCCTGGACCCAACACGAATTTGTGTCCTGCCAGTGTCACAAAAAATAAGGTATAAATATATGCTCATCTGACCGTTATTTATTACCCAAAACCCTTGGACCCCAGGCCAATTCATGACCTGCCAGTGTCACAAAAAAGTATAAAATATGCTCATCTGACGATAATTTAATGTATAAAACCCCTGAGCTTCTAGAGTCTCCGCCCCTTGGACCCAACACCAATTTGTGTCCTGCTAGTGTCACAAATAAGGTATAAAATTATGCTCATCTGACGATAATTTGATGTTTAAAACCCCTGAGCTTCCGAGGGCTCCGCCTTGGGGAAAAAACGTGTAAAAACACGTTAATTTTACGTTTTTTTTAGAAGATAGGGGGGGATACGATTTTTCAAATTTTCGAGGGCCAAAAACAAAATTAGTGCTCTCCCCCCCCCCCCCCCACCTCCCCCCTCCCCGAATGAGCGAAATACTGGCCAGCACGATATTCAAATTTCAGCACACTAAATTTCAAATTGATTTCAAATTTGGGCCCCCACCCCTAATAAATCCTGGATCCGGATGTCTCGTCATCGGAGAAAGCCTCTTTTTAGAAAATAGCACAAGAGATGAAGATGGAAAATGGCGTTGGGAGAACGAGAGAGAGACAATCCGTCCCTATTTTCACGAAGTGACGGATGAACACGAAATTCAAGGACGCGCTGTAAGGGTCGAATGGCAAGTGAAAACATAAGACTTGTACAAGATGTTATTGATTATTGTAAATTAGCAAATATTGACGGTATCATTTTATTTTTAGATTTCAAAAAGGCGTTTGATAATGTAAATCACTCATTTCTTATTGAGACATTGAAACGCATGCATTTCAAAGTTTCCTTTATAGGATGGATTAAAGCTTTATACACAAATGCCCATGGTAGGGTGTCACAGCATGGGTGGCTATCTGAAACATTTTATATTAAAAAGGGCGTTCGTCAAGGCTGCCCAATTTCAGCTTCGTTATTTATATTAGTGGCAGAAATATTAGCAAATAAAATTCGAGAAAACGATACAATAAGAGGGATAAATATTACAACCAAAGATATAGAAGTTCAGAGGGTTAGTGAAGTAAAGATAACACAATTCGCAGATGATACCACATTATTTGTTAATTCAATGGAATCGGTAGATAATGTTATGAAGGAGTTAGACGATTTTGAATACTTTGCAGGTCCAAAGATTAATTGGAATAAAACTAAAGTAATGAAAATTAAAGAATTAGATACGACAAAATATGATATTGAATTTACAGAAGAACCAATTAAACATTTGGGTGTTTACGTTGGTAAAAATTATAAATATGTAAGCAGTATGAATTGGGAGGGGAAAGTTGAAAAAAATAATAATATTCTTAAGACGTGGAAAATGAGACGACTGACCTGTTATGGAAAAATAATAATTATAAAATGTTTGATAATTCCTCAGCTCGTCTATTTAGGCACAGCTGTCTCAATGCCTATTCATATATGCAAGGCTTTACATAGGACTATATATACTTTTATATGGAATTCTAAACGTGAAAAAGTAAAACGAAATGTTTGTATCAAGTCAGAAAGAGAAGGGGGGCTTGGTATGGTTGATTTGATTTTGAAAGCTAATTCACTTAGATTATCATGGATATATAAGTTTTTTAATGCAGATGATGCAATGTGGAAGACATTATTTTCATTTTGGACTGAAAGAGTTGGCGGGATGCCGTTATGTTTACAGTATAATTGTCATATTAAACACATGAAAATGATATGTAAAAAAAGAAATTTACCAATGTTTTATATGGATTTGCTTTGCACATGGCCAGAAATTCGATATGTAAATAAATTTGAAGTAAAAGATATTCCCAATGAAATACTTTGGAATAATAGTAACATTGTAATTGATAATAAACCTCTGTATTTCCCATCGTGGAAAAAAAAAGGAATTTGTAAAATCAAACATGTTATAAATCAAGGTACATGGATAGATAACTCTCTATTCAATAACCATTTTGATGTAAAAAATCTGTTGTTTTTATTCAAAATGTCAAAATTAAAAAAAGCATTCCCAAAATATTGGTCACAAAATTTACGTTTAAACAAAGTTTCAAGTTTCAATCAAACAATGTACATTGAGACAACTTTAGATGTTATAAACATTGAATTCACTACAGCGAAAAGTTACTATAATTTAATGCTAGAAAGGAAAAAAGAAAAAATTGGTTTCCTTTTCTGGCAAAATATGTTAGGACTACCAGAAACATTTGTTTGGAAAGATGTATTTCAGTTCAAATTTAATAAGATAAGAGACAATTATATTAAACAATATAATTTCAAATTAATTCATAGAATATTACCATCGAAAGACAATCTTTTTATATGGAAAATCGTACAATCCAACGAATGTGAAATTTGTCGAGAAAAAGAAACTATTGAACATTTTATATTTCGTTGCAAGAAATTAAGAGTTTTCTGGAAAATTATCTCAAGAATTATATATTTCATTTTTAAAATAGAAATTGAAATTGATATGAAAATGTTATTGATTGGATATAAAATAGATAAAAGAAAATTTACTTTACTTAATTTTTTGATCAATTATGCTCAACTGGTTATATATAAAGACTACGTAAAGCGGAACTTTGGGGAAGTACCAACCAATCCAAAGAGGTTAATAAATAATTTTATTTCATCTTTAAAATGTTATTTGAAATACAAAGAAAATATAAGATACTTCGATAACGAAGAAGTTAAGAAAGTATTAGAAATGTTAAAATGATCATTTTAAGAAATTATGTTGATCTTGTATTTAATTCATATGTTTCATTTTACTTGTTTTGTAAATAATATATATGTATTTTGAAATGGAACAATAAAGTCCCTCTGAAGAGGTAAAAAGAAAAAAAAAAGGACGCGCTGTAATTTTGTTTTCACGAAGTGACGGCTCGTAGCCGCGCGCGTTAAACATACGGGATTTTTCTCTCGTGGATGGAATTCCCGAAATGGACACTAAATACGGCAAAACTTTATGTTTTATTGATGTACAGATAAAATAACTCGAACTTCGAGATAGAGTACATTTCTTCTTTCTGTAGCTGCTTTTTATTCCTCTGTTTGAACTTTTAACACAACCGTCATTTCGTGAAAACACAAATTACATAGAACGCTTTAATTTTGTTTTCACGAAGTGACGGCTCGTAGCCGGGCGCGTATAAAACATAATTGGGATTTTTATTGTGTGAAACAATTTCGTGATACTCAACAATGGCAGTAGTGTAGTATAATACATGTAAAAGTAGGCCTAGTAGTAGAGGTATCATTCTGATCCTTATTATCCTGATTATCTTTTGCAATACGTCTAGAAGATAAAATCATGACAATTGACAATTGTCATGAATCATTGTCTTTACGCTAACCATTAAATGCATCTGGCTCGAATTTTGCTTAGGTATTTGATACTGTAAAGGGTAAACATGAACTTGTGTCCTATTCATTCTAGTCTTATTCGTGATACTCATAGCAACGAAGCAACGATTTCTGAATTGTGGCGACAATCGAGTTCGCCTTTGCTGCTCTTCAATAATACTTGACAAGCAGTATTAATTAATTTTTCAAGGACTCATGATAAATTCGTTTAACAGTTGATTACCCTCGGATGATTCTTTTATACGGATTATTTGGCGGGGAGAGATAAAAGTGAACGGTCTCACGCTTAACGACGTTGTATTATTATTCTTATTTGTTCATCGTCTCTATGATGCTCTTTGAATCAAAAACAGCTTTTATTGTTAGGCTTCCTGAAAGAAATGTCAATTGTTGTTAAGAATTTTTTGGTTGCACTCTGTAGATTATGATGACGTGTTTGATCTTGTTTTCAATAAAAAGATCAAACACATGATGAAAATCTACTGGGTGCTTGCCAGTAAGTTCTTTACAACAATAAACAAAAATGAGGTGCAATTCGGTGTGGCGTACACATGGCAATCACATGGTAGATCAAATTATGTTTATCAGTACTGGGTCTAATAAATTAAAGAGAACTGAATTTGAACCCAGCCATAGGCTACCCCCCCCCCCTTTCGTTCTCTCTCTTTTTCTCTCCCTCTCTCCCTCTTTATCATCTTACTTTTTCCTCTCTTACCTCCATGTGCATTTGTATGCCTCGATAATACGGACAATAAACAATAAGATTCTTCCTCTTCCCCCTCCTTCTTCCCAGTACATGTAGTAGGAGTATAATATTAGCAGCAGGATCACAATCATAATGACAACAATTATTATTATAACTATTTTTATGGTTGGTGGTGTTACTAAGCTATTTTTGTAATTATTATAATTGTTATTGTAATTATTATCCTTAACATGATTCATATCGTTAATATTATTATTATTGTCATTATTATTATCATTATTATTATCATTATGATTGATATGAAGATGATGATTATGATGACGATTGATATAAGTAGTATTATTATAAGTGTTATCATATCTTATTTTCATCTGTATTATCAGCATAATCTACAATGGCAGTAGTGTAGTATAGTACATGTAGAAGTAGGCCGAGTAGTATAAGTATCATTCTGATCATTATTATCCTGATTACCTTTTGCAATACGTCTAGACGATAAAATCATGACAATTGACAATTGTCATAAATCATTGTCTTTAAGCTTACCATTAAATGCATGTGTCTCGAATTTTGCTTAAGTAATTGGTACTGGATAAATGATTTTAATGGTAAAAATGAACCTGTGTCCTATTCATTCTAGTCTTATTCATTTGCATTATGTTTTATTCATTCAAGTTCTAATGTTTCTGACTGTGGCGTACACATGGCAATCACAGGGTAGATAAAATTATGATCATCAGTACTGGGTCTAATAAATAAAAGAGAACTAAATTTGAACCCGGGTCATAGGCTACCCCCTCTCGTTCTCTCTCCCCCTCTCTCCTTCTTTATCGCTTTACTTTTCCCTCTCTTACCTCCCTGTGCATTTGTATGCCTCAATAATACAGAAAATAAACAATAAGATTCTTCCTCTTTCCCTCCTTCTTCCTAGTACATGTAGTAGGAGTAGTATTAGCAGCAGTAAGACAATAATAATGACAACAATTATTATTATAACTATTATTATGGTTGGTGGTGTTCTTTTGTTTGTTTTTTCCTGAGAAAAATGTATTCAATCATTCTTGAGCAAGAACCAAACAATACATTGAACAAAGTACATGTCGTGACATATCGGTAAAACAAACATTATTACAACAGTTGCACATGTCTCCATTTATCAAGTAATATAACGAATTTATTGCGTTTGATAGAAAGAACCCGCTCAACCTCATAACAACGTATAAGCATCTTCTTAAAAAGAATTTAAAGATAGCCGTTCCCTTTTGTATTTCGCAGAGAATATATAGTGTTTTGCATATAAAATGACAAAATTAAAGATAGATTGCGTACCATCTGGGAAACCAAACAAAAAGCAATTTTTATTCAAAAGCACTTGATTGTTTAGAATAGAGCTTTGGAATGAATTGATGCGTAACAGGACATTCCCAAAACAAGTGTGAAATACTTTCAACAGAGGATAAGCAAAATGTACATAAATTAGAATTACTAGTAGCTATGCCCATAATGTGAAGATATTTGTTGACACCTAATATTCGATGTAAAATTCTGAACTGAAAATAACGAAGTTTCGTAGAAAGGCAACATTTTAAAGGAATAGTGTAAAGTTTTATTCCAGTCTTGAACAGGTTCAGTTAAAATTGTAGCCCATTTTATTACCGAAATCGGAACTTTCAGAATCTTTGCAACAGAAATTTGATGAACATATTTGCATACTTTGAAAATCTACTTTAAGTTATGCAACAATAAACAAAAAAGAGGTAAACATAAATTTAAAATATCAACAAATTCATACCAAACATATCATCATCAATAATTATCATCATTACTGTATTGCATTTTGAAACGTACATTTAGGGTTTTGTGGAAAAGACTCATCAGGTATACATCCACGGAATACGAAGGTTATTTCAAACATTATACAGTACTTGTAAATATGCTAAAATGTCTTTATCTTTTGCATCATCATCCTCATCATCTGCACTTACCTGAAGACAAACGAGGTATTCAAAACAGTACTGTGTGGTAAAGTCTCTTTCTTACCCGCCATGGTAATCATGTTCTAGCTGAAAGGTTTATATGTTGATCGTAAAGAAACAAGGCAGTTCTTGAAAAAAAAGATGGTGGAGTTTTTCAATGGGAAATATGACTAATATAATCATCGGCGTTATTTTTTTGTTCATCACTGTTTTTCATAAATGTTTTGTGAGTAGAGTATCAGAAGCAAGTCAGTTTACACAATCTCTTTGTAGGGTATTTCAATAAAATTTAGTACACAGTCTCAAACGCTACAAAGTTTACCAATGCTAAAAGGTTATCTTCACCCAGGCGAACACGTAATCTTTGACTAAACAATTATCAGCTTAACAATGTATGATAAACATGGAAATATCATTTTGACTAAACAATTTCATTTCTCATCATACAGATAAATTTAAAACAGCAACATTATATTGTATGATTATAGGATAGTTTGAAATACCAAATACAATTATGATGAGAATAACTAGAGAAGTAAAAATAAAACCATTAAATGTGAACTAGTAACATTGTGTTTTGACAGAAAAACAAATTGTGGAAATGTAAGTTATATTCATGTTCTAATAAAGGCATCAACCCCTGTAAATAGAAACATTTAAAAGAAATAAACAAATTTTTCAATACAAAGATACGATATGAGAATTCATGGAACTAAAATCCAAAACTCTAATATGCATACTGATTTCTAAAAATGAGGTAGGTATACCTGATAAATAGCTGTTCTGAGCTAAACATTTGAATATCAAAGATTTATGTTTGCAGAAGTTCATTACAATACTGTAACATAAAACTGACACAGGTACGACCATTCAGGTCATTGTTTCAGAAATCATAGACAAATACCAGTTCACTTTAAATCAATTCATTGATTTTATAATCAATCCGTGTCATTGCGATTACTTAATTCTACAAACAATTAAAATTATGAGTGGAGTTTTCTATATGATATTCAAAATGTTTACAAATAAACAGTATAAAAGAGAGATTGAGGTATTGAAACAATCATTATCAGAATGTCAATTATGAAAGGGAACTTTACACTGCATTATATTTATGATTAGGTGAAATTATTTTGTGTAGTTTTAGTACCAACTTTTAGAGAGGCTTTTTAAATTAGATACTTTAATTGGTATAACCTTAGTATTAGCAATTTTTGTTAAGGATTTAAAAACAAACTTAGATGTTGACCTCGATAGGACCACTCATTCCCTTAAACTAAGAGACCTAAACATTAAAAACAATTACTTAGGAATATCTCAAATTTCAACTATTTGGAAATGATCAAGAAAGGAAGAAGATACCTTTTGACTTGTTCACAAAAATCACAAGCATAGACAGTGGCTCATCATCAGAATCGCCATCGACGCTATCTGAACTACTTTGATGTCACCATGCCAAGTCACATCTGCAGCTCTGACTGTATTCAGTGAATTGCTTCAACAATTCCATACCGCTCCCACTTTGAGGTCACCATGCCAAGTCACATCTGCAGCTCTATGTTCAGTGAATTATCAAGGACCCATCTAACCAGCATGCGGGTCCCTGTATCCAATCTAATTTTGTAGAATAAAATAAATAATTACAGTACGAGTTATTTTCCTTCTTTTGTTTGCAAGCAGAGGTAAAGAAATACATATAATATTATCTTTTGTACATCAAATTAATCACTAGGCATAACTGACCCCAAACAGACGTTTTCAATTGCCCCTACCAAACAACTACAACCCCCAATGTACATATGCAGTGAGTGCGCTTGGTACTTGTCATACAAGATGATCAAGATTTGACTCTATATACACTCTATTTACTATTTACTTGAAAGGCAACTCAGTGAATTCCCTATCAGTTAAACAGGAGGGTCTACATATCCCATTAAATCTCAGCTCAGCATAATAATTTTCATAACTCCCCTTGCCCTTGGCCATGTTGGCCTTGGGCTTGGAGCCCTGAAGCTGCTTACACCCCAAGCACACATTTACAAGTAAAGTCACAGTGACTCACTTTTGTCTAGATCCTGGTCTACTCACCTCTAGAATACTGACTAGTGGCTGACATAAATTGATAATAATGAAATGATGATCTAGAGTTATAGACTATAAATAAAATGTACAATTAGCTAAACTACTAATACTTAAAGTACAAGTAAAACTAAACTAAAACAAAGGTAGGCCTAGGGTCTAAACTCTAAGTCTAACTTTCGTTAAAAGTAAAACTTCGTTCTTATTCTTCCTCTGTCACAAAGGCATTTACGAACTGCTACGAACGCCGTACGAAAGATATTTAGACAATGGAAATTCGGGAAGACAATGAAAAAACAGGGAGATTCGTACGAAATTATCGTTCGTACGGACCTTTGTGACCGTAGCATTAAGCAGATGTAAAAATAAAAATAAACTTATTAAATCAATATTTTATGTGAAATGATATAAGAAAGACCCTTCACTTAAGGTATTTAGTCTAGATGTATGTTTGTTCAGACATGATTTGGTCGTTTTAGTTTTTAATCACATACTTCACTCCTTTATTCACTTACATGAAAATAAGTATATGGGGCGATGTGTGGAACGGCGGTACATTTTGTATACATTTCTGCGCTCATGGACATATTAATTATTGCTTACAAAGAATCAGAATGACTCAAAAGAGTGTATCATATTACTTGACCTAAAAAAAAAACTATAACAAACTCACCTTTTCATAGTCTGTCACTGTTCCAAATTGCGAAATGTTCACTCCCGTCACTTCGTGAAACAAATAAAAGCAGAAAAAAGCCGACGAGAATTTCACGAAGTGACGACCGGCTGTAAGCGCAGCGCGTTACTTAGCCGTCACTTCGTGAAAACAGGAAATCCTTTTACTAGGTATTTTCTTGTTTACGTCATCGTCATAGTGACATAATAAGATATTAGTGTGGTTCGAAATTTTGTGAGGTTTAAGATGTTAGTGAATGATGTCCAAAAATGCAACAACAAAAAAACTGAAATTATATGCGATTTTCCTCATTACCGTCACTTCGTGAAAAAAGGGACGAATCACTTTTTATAATCATCTTTCTGTCCGTGACATTTTCACCACATCTTCTTTTGTATTCCTTTATCTTGCATTATTCCTTTTATCTTTCAATGAATAGTGCAGATAGGGTAAAGTCTGGTTCTACGTTATAGTTATAATTATGATGAATAACAACCTATTTTTTTTACGAGTACGTCGGAACGCGATCCCATTAAAATTATTGAAGAACAGTAACTGCAAAGACAACAAGAACCCCTCCCCCCCCCCCCCCTCCCCCAAAAAAGAAAAACCAGGATCATACATGTAGTACATATAAGGATCAGTTCATTGTCATTCAATTATACCCTTACCTTACTTCCGCTCTTCTATTGTTGAAGTTGATAACCATGACAACGACCTGTACCCTCCGCAACGTTCATTGTTCCTCTTACGTAACTTAGCTGTAGGATCATGGGCCAAAGACAAAGGCAGCTCTTTCCGCATATTTTATGAAGGGCCCAAATACTTGCAGACATTTGTTATTTTTATTTGTATGTACTCTGTCAATACTTACAAACTATCACGTTTCCCTCTATTATCTGCCGCTCCAAAATCCTATCGTTGTAATATTTATTTGTTTTTGTACTTTTTCATACTTGTTCTTGTCTCCCTCTTCAAGATTCCTTCTGTTTAAGTAGGATATTTATGCTATTTATACGTTTGTGAATAAAAGAGAAAGTTTCATTCTTTCTCTTTTAACGTTGTCCGCCGTTTTCTAGATAAACCTTTTGTGCTAAAGTATAATGTCCGATGTATAGAATTTCCGTCCATGACATGTAGTAAATGTTTCATTTTATTTTGATGCAACAGAGATTTACATTCAAAGTTGTTTGACTTTTTATAAGTATTGTACAGTAATATTCTT
>JAVYIG010017637.1:0-25094 GCA_035222895.1 Strongylocentrotus droebachiensis | reverse complement strand
GTGCCTTTAAGTGACTTTTGTTAGTAAAGGTTTCGTAGTTGAGTGGTTAAGACCCTTGGCCGGGGATGTCAATGAGGACCTGGGTTCGAGCCCTCGGCGAGGTAACGCATTTAATGACCATTTACACTCTCCATCCCGGGGGTTATCTTGATGGAGTTACGTGGTGAAAACTACGTGAATGTTCATGGCCCAACTCATTGCGATGGTGATTGTCACCCCCCCCCCACCCCTGCAAACCCACACTCCATTGAAAACCTCTGCTTTCTTATGATTCATTAATACAACATGGTCACTTTCCTCAGCCTTCAACCAGGGAGGTGAAAGAACAGGAGGCGTAACTCTTGTAATTTATGCAAACACATTCTTGAAAGCGTAACAATAGGATGTGGAACATTCCACTTGGCTTTGAAGATCCATGCTCCGAACCGCGCTTCCACTGCGGGGATTTTCGGAAGCCAGGCACCAGTTTTACATTTATTACAAAATCTTAAATAACCGGCAAAATTTCAGTGCAAATCAAAAACTTTATATTGGGATATTATTGGGAATAGTGCATCAAACAAATTTTCAAATTTAGAACTCCGTCCTTCCTTTAATTTGTGTGCCAGATTTGGTAAAAGAAAAATTACATCCTGTCAAAAACTCAATATTTTAGGATGATGCGCTAATTTGTGCATGCTTTAATGTCCCGTTATTTGATCCATGATTTACAATCTTCAAGAACATTAAGTTTGCTAATGCGTGTTTTCGCGTGTTTTTTGTATTTTTCAAGTTTAAAAAAGGATGAAATTACACAAGTTTGTGTTCGCTTGTTCTACTCTTTACACATTCAACAATGGATGAGAAATCATTGGAAGGGACAGCGAACAGGTTGCTGTGATACCATTTTCTGATGTAGGAATTCTAAATCCTGAAATTTCATGCGCTCTTTTATCTCACCAGCTGGTCAACAGTTGCAGATAAGCGCATAACTTTTCGGCGGCTTGGAGCATGGGGTCAAAGGAGAGCGGCTTGATTCCAGTCCTTCTCTATCACGTCCCTGCTTCAACGTCTCAATGCAGCTTCGTCATTGGTATCTTTTAGCTATTCCAGTTTTCATTTATTTGTAGCGCCCTCGTAATTTTGTTTAGTCAACTCAAGGCTTTCTAAGACATGTAGGAAATTGAATATTGAGAATATGGTGTTATCATTAAAAGCGCATGGCCATAGGAGATATTGATTTCTTATTAATGGAATTTGTATCCTCTAGATTCTGCTCGGGATATACACGTTCTTGAAATAAGTAATGACATACATTTATACCAAATAAACTCACATTACGCTGTGCTTCTAGCATGGAGGAATACAATATCATGTCGTTAATGATTAAAGAATGTACGTAAGTATGCATTTTTTTTGGTTAAAAAATGAAAGAGCTTGAAACTGTCAAACTAAAAAAAGATATGTTACTGGCATAATGACTTTGGAATAAATATTAAAAACATTTGGCCATGCATTCTCTCATTCGTAAAATGTAAGTATATGGTTAGGGGGTTGTATATTCATTTGCCGTGCCAATATTTTGTTTGTGTCAAAGTAGAGAAATAATAATAAATAACAATAATCTCTGTGCTTATAAAGAAATGGTATTGATAGTATGGATTGCCCAAATGAAAGGTAAACTAAATCTTTATACTGCCTCCTCTTCTCCCTATTGCTCAGTCTCTGTCTTTCTCTGTCTGTCTGTCTCTTTCTCTTGCCTGCTTGCTTGCTCGCTCCTCTCTCTTATCCTTTCTTTCTTCTCCCCATCTCTTCCGTTTTCCTCACTCTATCTATATCTCGTTTCCTTTGATGTTTTTTTTTTCTTCTCATTTGCTATCACATTTTAAATATGTCATCGGTATATCATACTCATTCTATGAGCAGTCAGCGTTCCTCTAAATGCACAGCCATTTTATAATTAGCCGCAGTAAACTTTCCTATGTATTATCATCAATATTATTATTGTTATTATTATTACTCTTATCGTCATCATCATTATATCATTAATTTGGAGAGATTCATTTCTTATTTATTTCCTTCTTTGCTGGAGATTTCCTTTGTTCTTCCAATAACGTTGATTCTTTTTCTCTCAATAAGGGTATATACCACCACATAACATAAATTGCAAATAAATGTATTTCTGAGTGTATTTCTGATGTCTGAATCTCTTTCACTCGTAAGCGGCATTCTGATCACGATTGGTGTTTTGCCACCCGAAGAAGATTGGTAATATCTGGTTACATCAAGACCTTACTCCGTTTTGACGCCTTCTTCATTACATTTTCCTGACGAGATTCGTGTATGAGTAACACCTGAATATCCGCCGTCTCATCATTGGTGTATGTATTGATAGAACACTTGCATCCATCTTGAAACGCAGACGGTTCCTCGTTTGAGTAACCATGGTAACACTTATATTATAGAAGGAACAGTTAACTTATATATACAGCTAAGAAGTGAATTATTCAAAACCCTTGTAAGTTTGAAGTTTTGTGTGTGTGTTTCGTAACTCGAGATGACAGGCGGGTTGATTGAATTAGGGGCGTGTGTTGAATATGTTTATATGTACGTTCTGATATGTAATATTCTCAGAAACATAAATTGGAAGAAATCAATGTTCACATACTTAAAAGTATTCAAAAAGTATTAAGGCGTATGAATACCTTAATTGTCAGTAACTGCATATGTTTAATCAATTGGGGGGGGGGGGGGGGGGTGACAGAGCAGATAATAATGTTGTATGCCACCGTTGCCTTAACTTAGCATTTTTTCAAATTTATTTCTCACATATATATATATATATCTCTCTATATATATACATACTATGGCGTCATTAGTATAAAAATAATACACAGCAGTGAGGGCATTAGTAAGAATTACCCACACAAGGTACCTTTAAAACAGTCTAACAAGCCCGAGGTGGTAGCCGAGGGTGTTTGGACTGTTTTGAAGATACCGAGTGTGGGCTAATGCCCGAACAAGATGATGTGTATTATTTGTTTTTATAAGATTATGTTTTATTTGTTTTTGTAAGATTATAGTTTATTTGTTTTATAAAATTATGTTTTATTACATGATTTTGTCCAAATCTAATGACCGGTCATTATCCAAATTATGCGTTAGGCAAAATAAATGCCTGGTCACGTGTTCGCTTTCAACCAATTATTTGATAGGATTCACGTCATAATCTGATAAATTATGGAGCGAGCAAATGAGTCGTCAAGTAAACATGGTCATTAGCAGGACATTTTCGTGTCCTGATAACGATTGAACAAAATAATTACTGACCTCTACGCACGTTTGCAACTTACACTGAATGTTCAAGATTACAAATAAATTTCATGTGCCAAACAATTTTGGAGGAAAATGTATACTGGCTGAGTAATGAGCATAGAAAGATAAGGAAATCAAGGTATGGTAGTCCCTACACCATTTGTGTAGTCCCATATACATCTTTCTGTGTACAGTGCTTGTTACTTTACCAAGACTGGGCCAAATTGATTATGATTTTGATGACTCCAGAACATTGGAGTACACACCAATACTTACATGCTACATGGTCAACCTTTTCTGATCCATTCCACACTTTTTCTTTCACAATGCAATCGCATTACCAGAACTCACCTTTATCTTTTACCATGAGTCATTAGTTTAATTAGTTATATAGTTTTGAATTTAGGATAGAGTTCGGGTTAGGGTAAGAGTTAAGGTTAGTGTTAGGGTAATATACCAGTTTTAACGATGTCTTGCTAATGTACCATGTTGGGTTATATATAGATGTCCTTACGATTATGCTTACAATTATCATTATTAACTGTTGTTCTTTCGTGCAATATTATATTCAGTTAAGGTATTCCTATGTTTTGATTTAATTTATTTCATAGTTGATTTTATCATTATCTATTCAGTTTTTGTAATGCCACTTGATTCCATTACCATACCATGCTTAATTAATTTTTAATTGTTGATTTTATCATTATCTATTCAGTTGTTGTCATGTTACTTGACTCCATTACCATACAATGCTTACAATTAACATTAATGAACTGTTGTTCTATTGTGTAATATTATATTCAGTTAATGTATTCCCATGTTTTTGTTTGACTTATTTTCATAGTTGATTTTATCATTATCTATTATGATTCGATTTTGTCATGTTACTTGACTCCATTACCGTACAATGCCTACAATTATCATTACGTAACTGTTTTTCTTTTGTGTAATCTTATACTAATGTATTCCCATGTTTTTGTTTGACTTATTCTTTGTAGTTGATTTTTATCATTATCTAAACCATGCATACATTATGTTAAATGTTTAATAATCTGATATTGTACAGTTCTAACTGTAAATCATGTATTTTTTTCACATGCTGTTTATATAATCAGGGCTCTGTGGAAGACCAGGTTTTTATTGTGTGTATACTGAACAGACTACGCTGAATAAAGAAGTAAAATAAATATTTAAAAAAATAAATTAATACAACATTATAGGGTTATATATGGCGCCCCCAAAATGAACTCTGACTTAATCCATGGCCAATATTGTATACGTCAACATGTTAAGTGCATGTTTCAAGGATATTCTCCATCATGATATATCAATGACATTATTTGCTTTTGTTCCTCACTTCTAAACCCTTTTCCGCTTGGGTTACACGATATTTTGCAACGTAATTTGTAAAGTATACGAGTTTCTATGGCAACACGCTGAAAAATTGATCAGAATGAACTGAAACGGGTCAGAGAGAAGCTCAACTCGAGGTTTTAACATTTTCTTTTAGCACGGTCGGGTAAAGTTTGCGATAGGAGTTTTTAAAATGATCACGGGTAACTAAGAAAGAACCTTCGTTTGTTCTCCACACTGTTTTGATATCATAATATTTGCGAGCAATCAAGAGGTTCAGATGGCCATTTTAAAGTGTTAATCAATGCATGTTTGAGATGTTTGATTACCGTCATTACAAAGTCAAATATTGTAAGCTGACGCACCTTCCCCCTCTCTCCCGTCCACCCTTTTTCTTTCAACCCCTTCAAACAAATATTTCTCATTACAAATATTGTGTGACTCTCTAGCTCTCTATCCTCAGATTTGTACTCTTTATTTTACATGTTTGGTTGACGTGCCTTTTCCTTTCATCCATCTTCAGATATTAAGAAAATCTCTTCCTTTACCCTTTCTCCATTTGTGATTCCAGATCATATCATTTTAATTCTTTTTTTTTGTTTAAATCATTTTAATTTCGATTTCGTGGCGCTATGCTCTTTTTGTAGTACAATACGTATTATGTTGTACTTTTCACCCTCTTTCGTGTTTGTATCCAATTTCCAGGTTACCTCATTACCATAATTTGTCCAACTGCCTTATTTATTACAGCTATAACATCGTGCACACAAACAAAGAAAATCATTCAGTGGCAATGTTAAATCATTGGTACAGAAGGGAACGGATAACTGGTATATTATTAACGTTTAATTATTGGGCAAGGAACCTGCTAGTATAAAAGGACAATTTTCGGTATTCATTTTGTTGTTATTTGTTTATTTCTTTTTTTCTAATAATTTGTTTTGTTCTCCTTTGTTTAAATTTGAGCAATATCCGATAAAAAGTGTGTTTTAGACAGGGGTTGTATATAAACATATTTGCATTATTTATGATTATGATGCATGTCTGATTGAACATATTCCTTTACGGAAAAAAAAACAATTCTGATTTTGTTTTAGTACAGAGTAAATGGGAGGGAAATTTGTATTTGATTGATCGCAATTTTAAAAATTCTTGACTTTCTTATTTCAAATCGCATTTCCGAGTCGTTCAAATTTTCACTGACCTACATTTGTATTCCTCTCATCGTTTATGCTTCTATTATAACCAACGTAATATAAGAGTGGATTTCCCTTTTAAGTAATTATCTTGTGGATAATCAAAAAGAACAGAACGTCATATTGGTAGATGTATAGCTATTTAATTATTGCAAAGATGTTGTTCTCCTAAACCCACTCAACTCCTTCTAATAATCATACGACACATGCAGAAATAATGGATTTGGGATTAAATGCCCCTTTGTCCTGTAATGGGAAGTGCTTCCGTACAAATAAAGTGTTATTACCCAATAAATTCAAAGTTCGTGTGTCATTAAACGAAACATATCGGGAAGCTAGGTTAATGGAGTTCAACTTGAGGACATTTGTTATCATTACTCGGTTCCCTGGTAATTTATTTTTCCTTCTCAAGTTCGACACTTCGGCTTTCAAACGATTGCTAATCGTTTTTTAAAACGTGTTTGCTTTTATACTGATCACCCGATGGTGATTAGGCATGTTAGGAGCGAGTATAAATTAATCAGAGTATAAAATAGATAATATAACATTCTGTGGGCCATTTATTTGTGTATTTTTGTATTATTCAATTTGTACTATGCAACGAGTTGGAACATAGTTTTAATCTCCCTGTATAATGTCCAATGTAATTTCCAATACTAAACTTACCTGCCTCCTGTAATGTAGTTGCATCCGTTTTTTCTAAAACTCGTTTCGAGTAGATTAGATGTCCGCTATAAATAGCGCTGTTTGTTTTTCTTCAATTCAGATAGGATCTTCAGAACTGAATAAAATATACTATCAAAGTAGACCTTGTAGAGTTGTTAAATAAAACAGTGTTCTTGAAAAATCTATTCCCCTGTCCGATCTATTTGATATCCCAATGAATAGTTTCTCTCTCGTTCACTCTCTCTACCTTTCTCTTTTTCTCTTTCTCCCCCCCCCCCTCTCTCCCCCTCTCTCTCTCTCTCTCTCGCTCTCTCTCTCTCTCTCACTCTGACTTCCTGTTTTCTATAGCCTTTTCCTCTCTTTCACCTTTTCAATTTCTTACTTTATTTATGTTAAAACCACTCGAAACGTCCCTTATTTATTATTTCTTCCTTTTAACTTTCGTCTTCCTCTTCTTATTTCTCCACTCAAACCTCTTTCTCTCTCTTTCTCTATTTTCCCTCTATTTTGTAGCGTTCTCTTTGAGCGCTCACCTTCTTTCTCTTTCTTTCTTATTGTCTCTTTCGCCTTTTTTGTCTCTCTCTCTCTGTCTTCGCTTTCCCTCCTACTTGTTATCTTCTTATTTATCCACTCTCTGTTTATCAGTTTTATCTTTTCCTCTGCCCCTCCCAACCTCTTTCTTTCTCTCCCCCTCTCTCTCTCTCTCTCTCCTCACTCTCTTCCCCCTCTCTCTCTCTCTTTCCCTCTCAACACTACCCACTTAATGTGCACCACCTCCCACTGTCCCCTCCCCTTCAACAAACATGGAAGTTTTCCTTTCCTCGGCGCCTAGCTTCCATACTCTTCCTCCCTCCCTCCACCTCGATGCAGTCACTGGCTTGGAGCTGTCATCGGCACGTCCCTTTACAGGGGCTGCAGCGGAGCAGCCAAGCGAAAACCTGTAAAATTTCGCGCTCCCTGTTATCGAATAATACACTTGATCGGTCCGAATTAGCATCAGAAATCACCATGACGCGAGACCCTCTGCTTGGAGTCCGGGAAAATCAAGATGCCCTGTAATCTTCGAAGGTAAAAATAGGATAGGAGTCTGCACGTGACCATACTCCGCTATTCAGCGACATGTAGAGGTATAAAAGGGATATCGAGAGCGGATTATGGAGAGATTTAAAAATAACAAGGACACAAATAGTCATATTTCATTGCTCCAACTCAATTATCTATCTATCTGATTTATATCCGGTGATAGATGGTCTACTGGTTAGATTTTATGTCGCACTAAATATAGGCCCCGCTTCAAACCAAAGTTACGTCCTTAGGTGTTTATTCAACAAAAACTATTCTTTCTTGAAAACATAACAATCAGATATGATTAATTTATAACTTTAGCGTGTATTTATCTGTTCTCTCTTTCTATATCGCTATCTACCCCTCTCTCTCTCTCTCTTTTTTCCGACCTCTCTGCCTCTCTCCATCTTTATATTACAAACACACATCCGCATACGCACTTAATCGCACTCACTCTTTTTAACTCTCAACGATACTATTGTACCATTTTATATTTGTTTATACCTTCATAGTTAACCTGCATTCACCTTTCTTTTGTCATGTACTTTGAAATACAAATTTGGTTATATCCGTTCAATGTGCTTCGCATTTAAACAATATTGTTATTTAATGTTATTGTTTTGCCCTTCTTTTCTTATTTCCTTATATTTAATTTGCATTTGCAGCCGTTGAGTAATGAAAGAACAGATCTAATTAATCCTTATGTGTCAATTTACATAAAACGTGTAGAAGATTGTAACAAAAGTTCAAGTACTTTAATAATCCAGTCTGATTTAGATGTATATAATAAATGAGGCTTCATTATGTTAAACTATTTATCCATCAATATTGACGGTATCTTTAGATAGAGTTCTTTGTAGATTATAAACGCGTGGGATAAAAAACATGTTAGAAGTTTCCTTCAAGGGATAGATGAGTTCTGTTTTTTAGACCGTAAATGCCTTCAAAGTGCATGGTTTTTGCTCTTATTCTTATTTTAGACACCAAAATGTGTGAAATTTAGCCAATTTGATCATACCAATTCAGCTCCACTTTTAAAAAAAATACGGTAACCGTTAATTAATTAATGATTTTAAAATAGAAATACATGGGCCGGCGTGTTGTGCGTAATAAAACAAAAACACGAAAAAGCCAACAAAAAGCCGAAATCGGCTATTTCGTTTTTAACGGCTTTTTCAAATTATTGAATATTTGTGGTGGTATACTACACAAGTATTATAAATCGTTATGGATATTTCAGCCGTCTCTGAACCGATTTTGATCAAACAAAGATGATTTTGTCATTTAAAAAATATTTTGTGTAGCGCCCTCTGCAACAGAACTCAACTATCCCTTTAAATGCTGTTCCAGGCAGAAAACACATTTAACATTAGATCCATCTTGCTTTGTTAACTCGACAAGATGCGATAATTTCTGTCTGTCTCTCTCTTGTATTTGTTTTATATATTTTTTTGAGGTAATTTATCGGTTATTTTACGACGAAACTTAAACAAGGGTCAAAGTACTTTTAGTTATTGTTTTAATTAATAATTTAATCAAAATTGCCAATACAATGCTCATGAAAACGAAGAAAAAGATCAAGAAGAATAACAAAACAATTTATAGGCCTAGTATTATTATTATTATTATTAGTAGTAGTAGTAGTAGTAGTAGTAGTAGAAGTAGTAGAAGTAGTAGTAGAAGTAGTAGTAGTAGTAGAAGTAGTAGTAGTAGTAGTAGTAGTAGTAGTTGCTTAAGTCATATTAATTATCAAAGTAACTATAACTTTGTAATCATTATCAACCCTAATATATTATCATTTTCACCAACATCATAAATCATCATTATCATTGTGATAACTATTACCATACTAGGAGCGGATTAGTCCGAATCAAATGTAAAAAACAGCTGTTGTTGCTTACATCATGCATGGCTTCCCAATATTGATCTCTATGTAACTTTATTACGATTTGACTGTCCAAAATGATACAATAAAAAATGACCCAATCCAATGTAGAAAATCCTGTCCAGAATAATTCATCTTTTTCAGAATACATGTAGTCCGTATTATTCAATGATCTGCCATTTGTTATTAGGGATGAATCCTTCATTTTGCTGATGTACTTCCATACGCCGATTGCCTAGAAACTTCACCGATCCATCATAAGTATCAATTCCTCCTTTTCCCCAGACAACCTCAAACACAGGATCCTAGAACATGAAGTGGGTTATTTAAGTAAGTTATTACAGTCGAATCATGGACATCGGGTCAAAACATTTTAAACTTGGCGTTGTTGTTACATGTAAGCTGCAGTTATTTTACTTCTATTAGTAAATCAAAAAACATATTTAGTATTACTCCTTAGGTTGACATATTGGGCTCATTTATATCATATTAATATTATTATTGTGTATATAACATGTAAGTAGTCCCTTATAATTTGATTGGAGGATTGTTGGTCACATGATATTCAATAAATAATCTATTAAACGACTACGTCATTGAGTGTGCATTTTTGGTTATATTCGCCGCGCATTTTTGTTCTTGGGGTAATAATATGCTACCCGTATTGTTTGCCGTAGTTTTGACGTTGCACTGCAGCACGACCTTTGACACGTACATTCACAGGCAAACGACCTGGGTCATCATGGCGGCCGGTATAAACAATGGTTTGTGCTCTTAAGTGAGGAATACATGATATATAATACAATAATGAATTGTTTTCATTCAATTCAATTCATTTATTTTCCATTAAAATTCAAAGTAAACAATACACAACAAATGAACAGCAAAATCGGAAGGACCCCAAAATAGGCAAAGCTTGTGAGAATGGAGCCCTGTACAAAAAGAAACAAACAAGCAAGTTATAATAACAAATATTGTAAAACTAATCAATGTAAACATACACTCACCCTCATCCATTCACATGCACTCGGACACATCAACACACACCGTAGGCAGAACATTAGGGACTTTTAGATTTGCACGACGAGAACGTGAAATGCTACATCATTTTATGGCAATGTGACGTCCTTTTAAAGGTACTATGTCCAATTTGCAGGCCAAAACAATTAAAAAATGAAATTCCAACTGCATTTGAAAGATAATACTAATTTAGAACTTCCCTATAAAAGGTGGGGCTTGAAAATGTCTTCAAGCGGGAAAATAACGACTATTGGTTGTCAAATCGACTTTAGGGCTATAGAGCACAAAAGTAATAGTCTTGATTTTCAGACAATTGTACCGAATGGTCATACGTTCTATGCTGCGCAAAGATTCAATCAGTTTAATCTTGGCCATCACAAGAAGTGGGTTATTGATGTAGACAAATGCTCATGTACCCTTTACAACTCTTTTCATGTATGTTATTACCAAAGAAGAAGAAAAGCCAGTCAGTCACTCAATAGTGTCTGATAGTGAAGTCTAGCAAGTAAACGGGTTTCCTTGCATAATTTGAATATGAGGACACTGCTAACGTTTAAATTTCACAGATAGGACATACATGACATATTCATAATTCCTGCAAAGTTCTACAGCATTTGAGGTTGACTGCAAAAGGGACATGGTACCTTCAAGGCACTGACAGTGCCAGGCAGTGCCTTAAAAGGACGTCACATTGCCTTAACAGGATATCACACATAGCAGTCCACGTTCTCGTCGCGCACATCTTATAGTCCCTATTGTACCGAAAAATCTACTCAGTGCACACCATGCGTTTAAACAATACCTGTTTACATTAATATATAATAATTTCGTTAGAATAGAATTTCGTTCAATAGTGCGAATATTGTATCCGTTGAAAGCATGTAGTTATATTGAACAAATACAAAACATTCATCATTTGTATAATATTAAATTGCATTAAATTATATTGTATTATATTATATTGCAATGTATTACATTATATCGTATGGTATTATATTACATTATATTGTATTATATGATATTATGATATATATATTTAGTATTAATTACATTATTGTATTATGTTATATTGGATTACACTATTTTATATTATATTGTATCATATCAGTATATTATATTATATGAAATTAGATTATGTTAAATCTTATAATCATATTTGATGCGGACGAACTGGTTATATAACTGTATATGTTGTTTCGTCACCTTTATTTTCTTTCACTAAAATACTATAAACTATTCAAGCCGTTCTTATAGCAAGAAAATTCGGTATTAAGATTTACGCTTTTAATAGAAAATCATCCCAGTCAGAGAATTACAGTTGAAATTTTATTAGCTTTTAAAGCAAAGTCTTTCAGAGAAAACGGATTAAAGCTGAAGTTCAAGACGCAAGAACACACCGGTTTAATCCCTTGAGGTTTGCTCAATCAAAAAATAGATCTAATGACAGTACAACACAAACATCCCTTTGAAAAGGATTATCATATTCATATTATATCTGACCCACTTAACGGAAATACGACTTCCTATTTGAAGTCAGTGAAAAGGCCATCTCGCCAAAGTAGTCAATAGAGATCTAGTCGATAAGTCCTACCAGGTTAACTTCTCATACAATATTATCCCTTCGAACTTTATGGTAAAACAGTTTCAATGACAGTGACAATTCCAGGTAAATTGTCTATTATATATCTAAGCAGCATTTACTCTACAATAAGTTAAGTTATAATTTATTAGCTTTAATTAAATTTGTTAAAGCTTTTAATTCAAAATTATTTGTTATGGGTAAAATCTCATGATCTCTTTGCAAAAAGAAAATATTACATTCGTCTGCAAAGATAATAAAAGACGAATAAGACATTGATAATATAAAAACAATAATGGGCCTGGAATTGAGCCCTGAGGCGCACCACACTCAGTGGAATTAATACCTGAATAAAGACAATAACTACATTCTGTTTTCTTTTGTGGCGGAAGTTCCTATACCACTTAAGGGCTTTTCCTCTTATTCCATAGTTAGAGAGTTTGCAGTAAAGGATATATGATGCTTTCCTTTTATTTCCCCCTTTAAAAAAATCTGAGTTCATGGTTTGAAGGTTTTTATTCATATGTTTCATTCGTGTTTTTCTTTTTTTCTTTTGTGGGTTGACTGTAATGTACAATGATATGGTTACAAACACATCTATATAGATTGGCCAATTGGATAGATGGGGGTAAAATGCTACTTTGTGGTCTGTTTCGAGGGCCCTGGGAAGAAAAAAAAACGTCACGGCTTTGTTTGTCTATGATTGGACTTACAGTCTGCAAGATTTAAGCAGTTAAATCAGTACGGGCTAGATTGGATGCCTTTACCGGGGCAACGTTCTGGCTTTAATAAAATGTTGAATGGCTCAAACCAAATAAAGATGGACGTAAAACAGCGCCATCTGTAGTAAACCGAACGCACATGATTGGGTTGGGATCAACGACGTCCTTATTTGTCCACGTATCATATTACATCTTTATCATTATGAAGAAAATGAACCAGAGGCATTATTTAAAAAAAAAGTTTAAACAATATATACATATATCTCATGATCTTGGAAGAGTTGTTTTAATATATGAGAATGTCATGTAATGCTCAAACGCGATATAACACAACTATTTGCCTACCGAAAGACTGATCCTAAGAGAAAAATTGTAATATACGCCATTGGTTACCTTTGGTCATTGAAAGAGGGTGATTTAATGATTTTTAATGCCTTAAATCAATTAAATCAAATTAATTCACCTTCCATCCGCTTCACAGGCATGCACAAATAATTATGTGGCAATATTTATGTTTGTTATCGTGTAGAAAACACGTCTTCTGTTTCGTCTTGGTCATTGTTACGATAATCGAATAACTAGGTTAGTAAGGTGTATACTTGTTTGAATGTGGTTATTCGATTTATTTACTTATTTACACAGTTATTAGCTTTTCTGCTCTTTGTTTCTTCTTTCATTGATATTTTGTTAATCTGCTTTTTTTTTTAATATACTTCTTTAGTATTTCCATGTACTACTTAAACATTGTTCTTCTTCATTTAAGTCTTATTCCCCCCCCCCTCCCCCGTTCTCTCTCTCTCTCTCTCTCTCTCTCCTCTTTTCTCTATTCTCTCTCTACCTTTCTCTCTCTCTCACTATCCCTCTCTATCTATCCTTATCTCTCTCTCTCTCCCTCTCTCTCCCCCTCTCTCTCTCTCTTTCTATCATTCCTCTCTCACTTTCTCGTTCTCACTCTCTCTTTATATTTCCAATACCCCTCGTATATTTTATCACCTCTCTGTCTCACCATTTTCACCATTCTCACATGATAAAACACATTCACACACGCGCCTGCACATGTACTCACCCACTATTTTTCCCTGTACCTGTTTTCAAGGCCATTTCATATTTTTCTTTTTCTAAAAATCAATATATTCGCTCTAGTCTCTCTCCCCCCCCCCCCTTATACATATATGGGTGTGTGTCTCTCTGTCCCACTCTCTCTTTCTCTCTCTTTCTCTCTCTCTCTGACTGTATCTCTCTCTCTGTGGTGGATTCTCTCTAGACTTAACGATAATAAGTAATATCACCCCCAAAAATATGCTTCATTTATTCTCTTTCAGTCTTCGTCAATCTTACAATAAAAAGGATACAAAATAAAATTGCGTTCTATTTCAAAAGTAGGGTTTATTACATTATTTTTTTTCTGTTATGTTTTTACAATGGCACGGTGCGAAAACTTCTTAGGTAACTCCACAAAAAGCTTTTATGTTACAAACTATTTTGCCCTTAAGCTTTTATTTACCAAAGGGACAACATTCGACCAAGATGTATGCATGAATATATTAATTTAAGAAATATGTATTATTCAAATATCATATTTTGTAACAAACATCATACCATGGCATTCTGTGAATTAAATGGAGGGTTCCAGGCATGCTGTTTCCTCTACAAATTTTGTTTTCAAAGGCTCGTTTAATCCAACGACTCCCTAATCCGGAAGTTTTTTATTCCAGAAATTCGCAATTACAAATGATCTTTTATTAAACAGTTGGAATGATGAAATGGGAGGTTAAGTCCGACTAAAAAAATGGGGTTCAATATATTTTCTGTAATCCTAAACCTTCACAAACCTTAACCCAAGATATCAAGGAAGAACGTAAGCATGGTGGGATTTCCTTAAAATTTCCCTTATCTTTTCCTCTGTTATTCCTTTGAAATTGGGATATTTTCTTTGCTTTTCTAAAATAACAACATTTTCACATTTCATCTACATTTCGAACGGGTAAAATCCGGGAGAGTATTATAGCTCAAAAGAGTTTTTACATTTGTTTTTCTTTTTTTGTACCCACTGATTTTAGATAAACAAAGACTGATATCATCTGACACAGCTTTAAAAGCACGATAATAATAATAACAAAGAATTGCCCAGCAAAATAACCAAAAGCCATACTCCAAAATAAAGATACATACAAAATAAACCTCCCTCTTCTTTACAAAATATATGCATACTCTTTTTCGGTTTACTATCCAAAAGGGCATGCCATAATTCTAAATAAGTAATATGCAATGCACATAATATTCTTTTTCAGAATACTCTGGGAGGGAAATAAATAACCCACTCATCGTGCTCAGCTATTAAAGTATATAATTGCCTTGAAAATAAAAGGCATATCAATTTGGTGAAGAATTAAGAATGCAATATGGTTAATGATTTAAAATTAAAACGGTCTGCATCTTTGTTCACATGATTATTAGATTGTAACACACACAAATATATATATATGTATATATTCATATTTATATACCTTCTTCTACGTTAAGCTGCCCCTATATTTCAGAAGAAAAGTGCACTTTGTACAAACAGCCAATACAAGTAACGAGCTCAAAATATTGAATTAGCAATGCAAGCCTGATTAAGAGAAAAGAAAATCGTATTTTACATCGTTATTCATATAGACACATAAGGGGCCCTTTCGCAATCAAAATACAACTCTGAGTATTAAAGCTTGTAGTTACAAGCCAACCATTGTTTTTGTTTACATTGCGTATATCATTATGAAACATTTGGTATACAATATTTCGATCTGTGACCAACAGCCCACGTGACCGACGACAGACGACCGTGGCAGCCTACAAAAACGATATGGTTGTTATCACGGGCCGGGGTTCGGAGGGGTTGGGGGAGGGGGGCAGGGGGAGGAATCAGAGTTAGGGTGCTAACGAGATCGGCAGCCCAAACTTAGGGTGGGCGTGGTGATCTCGTGGGCCCTCTGACCATCTTAGTGGTGTGACGTGGGGGTAGTGGATGAGGGAGGGGGTGGGGGAGGGGGGGGGGTGGGGAGCGGTAATTAGATCACCATGAATGGTCTTAAGGGCTCTCGGTTAGCTCATGTCATGTCGGTCACTGGGCTTTTACGTAAGATGTCCTGTCTTCGACTACATTTAATTTATTCATATAAATGAAAAGCATACATTGTCTTAGCAAAATAGTTTACGTACGCTAAACATTAATCACAACTTTTTTTTAATTCTAGCAGTTAACAATATACAATGCATTTTTCAAACTGTTTGTTCATTATTGTTTTTGTTACAGGTGTATACAATTTATTTAATTAAAACCTATAGGACCATTAAATATTTTTTTCCCAGAATTTGTTACCATCTTAAGATAAATAATAATGGTGACAATGAGATATCACTCAACTTTTTGAAAATTTAAATATTAATATATATCTGCACTCTTAGATAGAAGTTTATAAATAGCAAAATAGTTGATATTCTTAAAGAATTTAATAACATTCAATTTCAAGTTAAATTGTTTAAAGTTAAAATTAACGACGCAATACGTCTTTAATATAAGTATATATATAGTCATTTATACATTTACACAAAAGTTTAGGATTAAATATTCTCTTGATTTTTCAACGAAAAAAGAAAAATAGAAATCTAAATATCTGATGTAAATTTACGAAGAAGCAAAATATTTTGTAAAATTTAGCTATTTCTTGCCATACGTGCTTAATGATTCGCGTTTTTCCTTCTTCTCTTCTTTTGGAAAATAAAGGATATACAAGGCGAAATATTAAAATGTATGCCACTATGATTTGTATACCGTTCTCTTTATATAGCAGGCTATTGAACAAATGAGAAACAAATAATAACTTAGAAGTCTACGGTTACATGAAATACTTAATTTTTGATTATATATAACTTAGGCATAGGCCTACAATGTGTTTGTATATAAAGGACAGAAACTAATCTTTTAAAGGTCCGTCACAATGTACATGATGCAAGCCTGATATTATATTTACAACGTGAAATTTATTATAAGAACTACTAAAATAATGAATGTAGCAAAATAAAAATAGAGTAATGATTTAAACTTCAACAATCAGATTCCGCGAGATTAATTTGTGTTTGTTTGTTTGTCTGCTTATCTACTTTTATTTTAGTTTTTTATTTTCCAATTAAACATCTGAGTTTACAGGATGTAACTGCCACAATGAATGCACACGTTTATTTCGAATTTAAATGGCATTTTGATCTAGAAATAAATCACAGAAATGAACCGAGAGAAAGACTGATGTTTCTTTCCGGGTAGGCCCGAGATCTCTATTATTCAAAAGGACATCGCTAAGACTCGCAATTTACTGATACAGTCTGGTTGTTATGGTTACACACTGTCGAATGTCTCATTTTCAAGGTCATCGAGCATAGCGCGGATAAGGAGCAACTTGAGTTCTTTTGTCCTCAACTCCTCGACCTCTTGCTCCCTCGTGTCCAGAAAGGCCTGTGTGTCCTGTTCCAACCCCTGCCAGCCGTTAGCGGGCGCCCTATCAGCGAAGATTTGTTCACCTTTGAGTTCAGGCTCGTCCTCCGTTTGTAGTTCTTTTTCCCAGTCGTCAGGTGAATTCACCATGTCGCTTTCAGTCCTATAAGAGCGCAATTTCAAATGAGAGAGAGAGAGAGGGGAGAGAGTTGAAGACAAAATATGAAAAAGGAAGGAGAGAGAGAGAAAGAAAGTGAAAGAAGGGAGGGCGATACAAAGACGAATAAGAGGATAAAGAGGAGGAAAAGGAAGGAGACAAAACGAAAGTATGATAACAAAATGAGATAGAAATAAAGAGAGGGGAAGGTAAGAGAGAGGGGGTGGAATAAACAAAAAATGACATTGAAATAGTGAATACAATCATGAATACAATAATTTTGCAGCGGTGGTAAATGGGCGAACATGTTTATGGCCTGGACCGGTGAATATTGAAACAAAACGTATACTCCTATTCAGATTCGATATAATCTTGAGATCTCGCGATAAATTATCACTTTTAGCCTAAGTTAAAATTGATCTAAATGATATAATCAGTAATCATGTATAGTAGGTAGGCTGCTTGAAAAAGCAGATTATTGAGCAATTATAACAGAGACTTGTTTGAAAACACAAGGCGCCGAATAGCAAGTATGTTGTACTGATACAATATCACTTGACGAAAGGAGAGTAGGAGAGAGAGAGAGAGAGAGGGGGGGGGGGAGGATGAGTGACGATGGGAGGGAAAAGTGAGAATGGGAAAAGAGAGGTGAAAAGGGATATAAGGAAGATAAATCGAAAAACCGATATAAATTGGGCTTACCTTTTCATAATTTCATCAATTAGCCTTTTTGTAAAACCAATGCTATTGTGTGGACAATTTGGGTTTTTGTATAGACCGCTGTTAGGACAAAAAAGATGAAGGAAACAGAATGAGAAATTAGATTACACGATTTATATTAAAATAATTAAATGCGGATATTAAATAAATGTACAATTAAAACGGACATAACGAATGCATGCTGGTATTGTTAGAAAGGAATAGGATTAGCTCGACGATAATTTCAATACAAATTTGTAAAACTTGTTCATGTTTGGCGCAAGTGATGTTTAGCTATTTTATATTGTCTTAATACGGTTGTCTTTGTTAATGTCGCAATATAATAGATCTTTAAAGGAATAATTTTGATAATTTAAAGAGAATTACAATTGGCAAGCGATAAAATCAGTACATTAGCATTTTATGACAAACACTTTAAAATACCTTAATCACATAAATGTCATTTTTTGATTTTGCTTTTCTTCTCCAAAAACAACTTATTACGTATGAAATATCTAACAATAAGATATTCTAAAGAATCAAATTAGAATCAAAGATTTATTAAATAAAACATAAATGAAAATGGTTAGAGAAGAGGAAAATACTTACACGCAATTTGGTCTCGGTCTGCTTTCACATATTGAACAGCAATGCATAAGTATGCATATAACGGAAAACGATGCCCAGAACTTTAAATCCATCTTTCAAAGTACCTGCATGAAAAGAAGTAGAGATAAGTAGAGAGAGGGAGAGAGAGAGAGAGAGTAGAGAGAGAGAGACGAAAGTCAAACGATTAATATATTGCAATCGAAACAAGACAATTCTACAGTACTAAACATATAAATATTATATTTCTAACATGGATAATTATTCATTCATAGATATGAACATTAATTTATTCAATATTTGCGTTAGAGGTCTTTACGGCGTTCTAAATTAACGACAACATTGAGCATAAATCCTTTTTGGTGTAATATTAAATTCGTTTTACCTAATTCAAATCCTAAAAGTGCCATGCATTTTCTTTTTATAAGACTTCGAAAGTATTCAAGAAATCAACCGTCTTCTCTTTTTTAGTTTTTCTTTTTTGGTTACGTCACGAGTGTGTATTGGGATTCAAGGGGCGAATAAACATGGTATTCAAGTCGGAAAGACTTCTTTTTGGAGGGGGCGGACAATTTGTAGAAAAATAAAGGTGGCAGTGTCCCCACTCAAATATATTGAAAAAGCTTGAACAAACATGTGTGAAACGGTAAAAAGATTTGAATTAGCATCCCGTCTTCCGATTTACGCATGTAGATGCCGATCCACCGCTATCTCCTTTCGAATTTCCATTCCCAAATGACCGCCACATTGAAGAAAGGCTAGACAGGGGTTAGCCTTGCCCCAGGCGCAGATGTCAAACAATAGAGAAAATGGGTTAGCTAAACTAAATTGAAATTGCTATTCTCTATCCTCTTGCGCGTTCGGCGTATCGAATCAGAGACATCATGAATAAAGAACGCAGAGGGGGACAAACCGAAGTTGGCAGTGTACGCTTAAAGTCTTTGAGCGTCAATGCAAAGCTACATGAATTGCAAAAACATGAAGCAAAGGCTATTTTCGATATGGAAACGATTTAGATTAATTATTTTCGAAGGAGACGAGACAAAATATGATATTCAAGCCGAACGACAAGTTGATTCCTTGGAAGCTCTTCCTGGGACTTGACATTTGAATTTCAAATTGAATAAGAATAAAAAATGTCTCGAAGGAATTCACAACACAGGTTGAAAAATAATTGTCGATACATGTACTATTGCCAATTTTGATAGACGGGGCTTCGTACAACTTATAATGGTTTTTGTTTTCTTTATTTAGACAGAAATTTGCTGCAATACTCTTTTTATTTTAAAGGGACCCCGATTGTTCACATCAATTACTAGAAAAGTAATGATGCCCTGAAAAAGTCTAATTTAATCAAAGTCCACTTAATCGTCTTTTATATGATAAGAAAAGGTGGCCAAAGATAAAGATACGGAGCAAGATTATTTTGCCCTTATTCACCTTTTGCTGTTTAGTTAACAAAAAACGAAATAGAATATTAACATCTAAATAATAAATAAACAATTTTTGTGTGTGTGGGGAGTGGATATCACACCATAAAGTATACATGAGAATGAATGGATGCTCCATTACAAGAACCAAACCATGACGATTCATATATTGTCCAATGCGAATATGGGGGAACAATACATCCAACATTATACATGAATGAGATGTGTCAGGAATATACGAGCTTTCATTGCTGTCTGTTCAAAGAGATGCTTTGTGATGCCATAATTAAAACGGTTGTATTTCAGCGCCAGTCTAAATAACTAATAAGTACACTGTCTTGCCTCGGCTTCAATATCGGGAACATATATTTAATAGAAGTGTAGACAGATGTGAATTAAACAGGTCAGTAGTCTTGAGAAAATGTAACAAGGGTATAACGTTTTTCCCTTGACCGTCGACAGCATCGTCGACAAATAACAACAGCTGAAATAGAGATGATGATGATCAAGATGGTGATAATTGATAGATACATATATAGTGGTTATTATTTTATTTGACTGCTAAGATAGCTTAAAGGCTTGCTACTAAGCAACCAGAATACTGATGGCTTTAGGTCTTCTCCGAAGGACCTGGTAATGAGGATTAATGCCTTTATACCAAAGGGCACTAGCGCATCGACTCTGTTTCGAACCCGGGTCGCCGGATTACGAGACCACTGCTCTACCGACTGAGCTATCGCGCCTCCTTATAATGATGATGATGTTGATGGTAAAGATGATGCTGATGATTGTGGTGTATGATGGTGATGGCGATGATAAAGATGATGCTGATGATGGTGATTGTGATGAACTATTAATATTCGAATTCAAGGGATGCTACCGCTTGCATAAATCAAGCAAACATTTTAATGAAAAAAATGATGTTGGTAGAAGTAACATTGCTTTATATAAATGTTTTTCTTTTAGGGTCATTCCCTCTTCGTTTGACTTTGAAGCTCTTTTATTTCTTACTGAGTTACTGAGATTAACAATATTACACTGTCGTTAATTTAAATACCATATACGAGATTGAACGTCAAAGTTAACAAATTGAAAAAAAACATACAATAAATCGAATACCCCTTTCATAAAGAAGCATCAGTTCAAAATAAACGAATGATATCCTGAAAAAAGGAAATTAAATGTTAACCAGTCCCTGTTAAGACCAATACGCTTGATATGCCACATTCTTTTACATATTATGTCATTTTACTGATCCTTTGAAATATGCAAGAAAGTTTGCGACTAACAAGAGTCTTTATGTTTGTCGCCATACGACAATAATAAAACTGCAGGCTAAGTGTTCTGGAAAAACTATCTACTCCAACCTTCCTCAATGGCAAAATCATTTTCCTTATGAGGCATGACTCAGTGACGTGCCCGAAACATAATTGCACCGGGAAAATTAAGCAAATTTGATTTAAATTTGATTGTTAAAAAAGCCTGCTACACAACGGGTTTGGTGCGTAGAAGCTAGTGATCACCGGCTCAATAAAACTTTCAACTTAACAAGACAGCTTCCCTTGTGATTCAGTTTAGGAAACCGGAACAAAATCATGACGTCAAATATAATACGCGGGAATGGGCCTATATAAATATGATATAAATACATTCATTTTACGATGAATTGCACTGTTAATAACCCGAATAACGCATGTATTTAAGAGGTTTAAATGATCGCGATTACAATTTCTAAATGAAATATAAGCAAGACGTTACAGATATGAGCCCTCTATTGCTCAACATTCCATGTCAAACTTTCAGGCAAGTGACAAGAAGTACACTGTGTCTTTAAACATGACCCTTTGCACTCTTCATGGAATTGTTTTACAATGCCTCTATTGGGGGCAATTGAAATATCCATGAGTATTATTTGTAGAGTACAAGCATATAGCCGGTCATTGTTAGTGCGTTAGTACTATTTAATGCCTCATTAAAAAGATGTCGTTTGATTGTAACTGAAACTGTAGAACATAGTATTGTCAACTTGTCATGAACAAAAATGTAATATTATGTTTGTTAACATGCTAATAAATCACGAAGATGCATAAGGCAACGGTTGAACAATTATGTCAAGTGCAATCCTAAGGTTCTATCAAAACATTATTTTAGTACACCATGAGCAAATTGTTTGCTAGGATCTATCTCTGATTGTTCTAAGGTATGTATGCAGTTAAAAAAATGGAGAATGGTTGATCCATTCGAAACATCCTGTTATAATTGAAGAAGAATCGGCATATTGCGTGCACTATTTTCTGTGTTGTTCTTCTTCTTGTCCTTATTATTCTTCCCCTCATCCTCCTACTTCTTAGTTTTCTTCTTCTTCATTATATATTTATTTTTCTCCTAATTTTCTTCTTCTTCTTCATCTTCTTCAACGTCATCATATCTTCATTTGTTCTTCTTCTCCTGCCTCCACTTCTTCTACCTCTTCATCTCTTTATTCTTATTCTTCTTTTTCTTGTTCTTATTCTAGTTTTCATTTTCAGATTCCTCCTTCTTCTCTGCACAAAAGTTGTCCTTGATTTGTTCTCGTATTTGCATAGCAAGGTTTCTCTAGATATCCTGCTAGAGTTTGTTTTAAAATCCTATATCTGGTTACTATGAATTGTTAAAACGTTTTCTTTTCATTATCGCAAAGTGTTTTTATGTGTGCGTTATGTCTCGGTGTGTGCGCGTGTGGGTTTGTGTGCCTGCGAGGGGATTGGGCGCTCAATAGAGGATACTGTAGTCGAGGTCGAGGGAATATGTGTCATTCGAAAAAATATATGCAACTATACAATAAAACCGAGCAACACTTTAAATATTCACATTATTATGAATAAATGCAAGATGAAGGAGATTCTGTAATGACTTGTGTCCAGAACTAAAAATTAGCTTAAATTGAGAGGATTAAAGGCACGTGATGAATTCTCCTCGTAAGGTATATGCAATGTAGTATTTAAAGGAACAAACTAAGAAAAAACGAGGAGGCATTTTGGCATGTCCGAATAACGTATGTTCGTTAAACCTAAGGTTTAAACATAGTTATGAATCTGCACCCACAACAAAAAGTGAGTCATTTGACACATTTAAGCATAATTTTCGTGAGTCAGGTGTAAATTGACTCATTAGTAACAACCAATGAGTCTCTATTGACTCATTTATATTTCACCAGTGTGTCAATCATGAGCTGACGCATTTGCAAAATGCTTCGACTGACTCACATGGTCGTAAAAAATGAGTCAAGATCGACATAAGAGCATTTTAGAAGAAAAAAGTGAGTCAACTTGAAAGTGAGGCTGTATGCATGCGCGCGCATGCTTTCGTGACGTCATCCAAAATGCGCATTCTCGAGCCATATTTGAATTCCCGATCGACGACGCGACGTCGCCATCTTATATCTTGGATTCAGAAGAGTTTTGACTGCAGCTAGTGAAAAATTGGTACGCATAATTATTCATATGGTTTTAAACGATGATTTTTATGACTGGATTCGTGGGCTGAATCTTCTGATTATTATACAAATGATGCATGCGTTCATTTTACGATATCCGCACTCGAGTTGATGAGGCTGTGTGTAACTTAACTATAGATTCTCACTATGAACATGACAGACAATGAAAGCGGACAAAAATATACAGTTCCTCAGGAAAACAAAGGAACATCCCTTCACTGCTATTATGTAAAAATGTGTAGAACAGGTGAATATGCATGTGACACCTGTTCTACACATTTTTACATAATAGCAGTGAAGGGATGTCCCTTTGTCTACCTGAGGAACTGTATATTTTGTCCGCTTTCATTGTCTGTCATATTCATAGTGTCTACTGTATCGAACGAAGCCGTGTCGAATGAAAACATGCATGATCTTGCATCATTGTTTTATACAACGAAACTCCTAGATCCTTGTTATTTGATGTAAAACGAATTAATTCAAGATTGTTTCGTGACAGTATGGGTGACAAATAAATCTCAAGTTAAGGCTTAATTTAGTGCGTACAAAGTAGATTTTTCAGATTCGGGTAGCGGGACCACCGATTACATCGCTAAAATGTGATATTTTAGGATATATTTTCCATTGCAAATGTGGACAGTGACTCTGGCATGGTATGGTATGTGTGTGATAGGCCTAGGGAGTAGGGGGGTCTATGTCATGATGCACCCACAACAAAAAGTGAGTCACCCTTACTCAAATTGATGAGTCACTGGTTTGTCCGTACAGTACTCACTTGAAGTGAGTCTTAGATAAATAAGACTCATTTGTATCGAGTCATAGTGACTCACATGATCCTTCAAGTGTTTCGCTGTACGGACAAACCAGTGACTCATCAATTTGAGTAAGGGTGACTCACTTTTTGTTGTGGGTGTGGCCCTGGCCGATCACTGAGTATTTGTTTGTTCTGAGCTAACGCCTCCTACCCAATCGACGAGACGTAGGCTATTTACAGGAGGTAATGTGTATAAGAAAGTAACGTTTATTAACTCCTGGAACTCTTCCGTTTAACCGAAACAGTGAAGGGGGAAACCCCAGGTGTGGTGCTACACCTGCACATGCTTGAGGAGTGTAGTGTCACTGTCAGTGCATAATTTCGCTTACCCCCTATCAGGCACAATTAAGTGACGCCAAACCAAACCAACAAAATCAAGACCTTACACTCATTGTGTGCATTATGTTATCATGCTATCAATGGACAATACTTTATGACGCAATCTTTGACATGGTAAGTATGTTAACTACAACCAACCTAGCAAAGAAACACGGTGTTATTAAAGGTGGAGAGGGTTGGCAGAAAGAGTTGGAGACAGAGAAACAGACATAAAGAAAGAGAGGGAGAGAGAGAGAGAGAAAGAGAGAGAGAGAAAGAGAGGGGGAGATAGAGAGAGAGAGAGAGAGATGGGGGGGGGGGGGAAGAAGGGGTTGAGGGAGAAA
>JAVYIG010017636.1:0-25096 GCA_035222895.1 Strongylocentrotus droebachiensis | reverse complement strand
GACCCATGAAATTTCTTTATAATCAAATTTCTTTATACATGTATCAGGGTTGCAAAAACAATAGAATACAAAGGGAATCCCACATATGGGACCAGAGATTTTACTTCTTTATAATGAAATTTTGTTATATCGGTGTTCTTTATAACGAGAGTGCACTGTAAACGTTTCTCCACCACATTATCGCACATCAAATAAGCACAATTCCAACACGTAAAAAAAAAACCGAAGCGCCCTACGAAGTTATTTACAATTTTCATTATTGTTGGGCTTCGGACAATTTCACCCATGAACAACTCCAGCCAATGTGAGTACAGACACTATCCCAACATTCACTTCCAACATCAAAATCAGTAGGTGAGAGGATGTATTCCCCGTATGGGTAATGCATCCTCTCACCACCAGAATCCTTCATCAACAACAGTCATCCTCCAAGCACAGGAACATTACACAAAATTATGTGCAACATCAAAACAGTTCAAGACATGTACCAGTAGGCCTACATTAAAATCCCTTCAGCATGCCTTCAACAAACACTGCATGTAGCCAAAGTAATTGTACCTGTTGTCTGTTGATTTTGCTAACACCTTAATCTTTTAATTATTATCCAACACTAGCATTAACCTGTAACTCATACCCCCAAATCTTCGGTTGTTCATCATTTTCCTCATGAACAGGGGGATGGTAGTCCAAAGCAAAAGTCACATCTTGGTCGTCTCGTTATAAAGAAGTCCTTGGGACCCATGAAATTGTTTCTTTATAACGAAATTTCTTTATATCAGGGCTGCCAAAACAATAGAATACAAAGGAAATCCAAGATATGGGACCAGAGATTTTACTTCTTTAAAATGAAATTTTGTTATATCAGTGTTCTTTATAACGAGAGTGCACTGTAAGTGAATGAGGGAACAACTTCTTGAGGGGAGTGTACCTGTAAGGGCATTCCAATACTGCCACGACACTTCCCCCTATACTCCTCTCGAGAGGTTGTTCCCTTGTTCCAATACTTGCTTCACTTGAGAGTGATGACATACATCATATGTGAATGAGGCAATCGCCATTGTGAAGGGAGTGTACTTCCTCCTGGCCCATACATGTACTCCTCCACCAATGCTTTACGTTTGGACCATCATTGATAAAAAAAAATAGTAATTATCTTAAATACTGTATATACTTTGGAGGTCAACAGACTTTTCCTAAATATAAACGTTACACTTATGTCAGACCAGTCAACACACGGTCCATGGTGTCATTGTCTTTTATTGGTCACTGCCACGGGCGGGGAGGGATATCTTATCCACATTCTTAACATCCTGCATATCCTTCACCTCTAGAACACCATGTACAGTGCACTCTCATTATAAAGAAGTCCTCGGGACCCATGAAATTTCTTTATAATCAAATTTCTTTATACATGTATCAGGGTTGCAAAAACAATAGAATACAAAGGGAATCCCACATATGGGACCAGAGATTTTACTTCTTTATAATGAAATTTTGTTATATCGGTGTTCTTTATAACGAGAGTGCACTGTAAACGTTTCTCCACCACATTATCGCACATCAAATAAGCACAATTCCAACACGTAAAAAAAAAAACGAAGCGCCCTACGAAGTTATTTACAATTTTCATTATTGTTGGGCTTCGGACAATTTCACCCATGAACAACTCCAGCCAATGTGAGTACAGACACTATCCCAACATTCACTTCCAACATCAAAATCAGTAGGTGAGAGGATGTATTCCCCGTATGGGTAATGCATCCTCTCACCACCAGAATCCTTCATCAACAACAGTCATCCTCCAAGCACAGGAACATTACACAAAATTATGTGCAACATCAAAACAGTTCAAGACATGTACCAGTAGGCCTACATTAAAATCCCTTCAGCATGCCTTCAACAAACACTGCATGTAGCCAAAGTAATTGTACCTGTTGATTTTGCTAACACCTTAATCTTTTAATTATTATCCAACACTAGCATTAACCTGTAACTCATACCCCCAAATCTTCGGTTGTTCATCATTTTCCTCATGAACAGGGGGATGGTAGTCCAAAGCAAAAGTCACATCTTGGTCGTCTCGTTATAAAGAAGTCCTTGGGACCCATGAAATTGTTTCTTTATAACGAAATTTCTTTATATCAGGGCTGCCAAAACAATAGAATACAAAGGAAATCCAAGATATGGGACCAGAGATTTTACTTCTTTAAAATGAAATTTTGTTATATCAGTGTTCTTTATAACGAGAGTGCACTGTAAGTGAATGAGGGAACAACTTCTTGAGGGGAGTGTACCTGTAAGGGCATTCCAATACTGCCACGACACTTCCCCCTATACTCCTCTCGAGAGGTTGTTCCCTTGTTCCAATACTTGCTTCACTTGAGAGTGATGACATACATCATATGTGAATGAGGCAATCGCCATTGTGAAGGGAGTGTACTTCCTCCTGGCCCATACATGTACTCCTCCACCAATGCTTTACGTTTGGACCATCATTGATAAAAAAAAATAGTAATTATCTTAAATACTGTATATACTTTGGAGGTCAACAGACTTTTCCTAAATATAAACGTTACACTTATGTCAGACCAGTCAACACACGGTCCATGGTGTCATTGTCTTTTATTGGTCACTGCCACGGGCGGGGAGGGATATCTTATCCACATTCTTAACATCCTGCATATCCTTCACCTCTAGAACACCATGTACAGTGCACTCTCATTATAAAGAAGTCCTCGGGACCCATGAAATTTCTTTATAATCAAATTTCTTTATACATGTATCAGGGTTGCAAAAACAATAGAATACAAAGGGAATCCCACATATGGGACCAGAGATTTTACTTCTTTATAATGAAATTTTGTTATATCGGTGTTCTTTATAACGAGAGTGCACTGTAAACGTTTCTCCACCACATTATCGCACATCAAATAAGCACAATTCCAACACGTAAAAAAAAAACCGAAGCGCCCTACGAAGTTATTTACAATTTTCATTATTGTTGGGCTTCGGACAATTTCACCCATGAACAACTCCAGCCAATGTGAGTACAGACACTATCCCAACATTCACTTCCAACATCAAAATCAGTAGGTGAGAGGATGTATTCCCCGTATGGGTAATGCATCCTCTCACCACCAGAATCCTTCATCAACAACAGTCATCCTCCAAGCACAGGAACATTACACAAAATTATGTGCAACATCAAAACAGTTCAAGACATGTACCAGTAGGCCTACATTAAAATCCCTTCAGCATGCCTTCAACAAACACTGCATGTAGCCAAAGTAATTGTACCTGTTGATTTTGCTAACACCTTAATCTTTTAATTATTATCCAACACTAGCATTAACCTGTAACTCATACCCCCAAATCTTCGGTTGTTCATCATTTTCCTCATGAACAGGGGGATGGTAGTCCAAAGCAAAAGTCACATCTTGGTCGTCTCGTTATAAAGAAGTCCTTGGGACCCATGAAATTGTTTCTTTATAACGAAATTTCTTTATATCAGGGCTGCCAAAACAATAGAATACAAAGGAAATCCAAGATATGGGACCAGAGATTTTACTTCTTTAAAATGAAATTTTGTTATATCAGTGTTCTTTATAACGAGAGTGCACTGTAAGTGAATGAGGGAACAACTTCTTGAGGGGAGTGTACCTGTAAGGGCATTCCAATACTGCCACGACACTTCCCCCTATACTCCTCTCGAGAGGTTGTTCCCTTGTTCCAATACTTGCTTCACTTGAGAGTGATGACATACATCATATGTGAATGAGGCAATCGCCATTGTGAAGGGAGTGTACTTCCTCCTGGCCCATACATGTACTCCTCCACCAATGCTTTACGTTTGGACCATCATTGATAAAAAAAAATAGTAATTATCTTAAATACTGTATATACTTTGGAGGTCAACAGACTTTTCCTAAATATAAACGTTACACTTATGTCAGACCAGTCAACACACGGTCCATGGTGTCATTGTCTTTTATTGGTCACTGCCACGGGCGGGGAGGGATATCTTATCCACATTCTTAACATCCTGCATATCCTTCACCTCTAGAACACCATGTACAGTGCACTCTCATTATAAAGAAGTCCTCGGGACCCATGAAATTTCTTTATAATCAAATTTCTTTATACATGTATCAGGGTTGCAAAAACAATAGAATACAAAGGGAATCCCACATATGGGACCAGAGATTTTACTTCTTTATAATGAAATTTTGTTATATCGGTGTTCTTTATAACGAGAGTGCACTGTAAACGTTTCTCCACCACATTATCGCACATCAAATAAGCACAATTCCAACACGTAAAAAAAAAACCGAAGCGCCCTACGAAGTTATTTACAATTTTCATTATTGTTGGGATATCCATGCATAATAGGATTTGCACATATGTCTATACCCATCATGCTTCCACCCCCCCCCCCCCCCCGGATGCACCACAACATGTATAAATCTACAGGTAGCCCCTTTCATCTGGCCAGACGCAACACATGGCATCTATCTCTAGTTCCCAAAAACTCTGGGTCTGACCATGAACCTACCAATGGCCTGACGAAAGAATAGGAAATCTCCCGGGTCGATCGTTTAGCGTTTTGCAGTGATGTGTTCAGTAAATCCTATTGTATTGGCAATCTATAAGTGACCCGTGTATCATGCATGTAGTTTTGTGTTATTCTACTTGTCGTGGATTTACACGTACATGTACGAGCGATATATGCTATATAGCGAAGTACATGATATGTGTACTGTTGTTATATTCGACAAAGTAAAGGAGGGAGCTATTTATACACACACATGTGTAAGAAGACGGAATTAAATATATTCTGCTTTGGAAGAAAACGCAGAAGCTAGATCTGGAAATGGCTACCATAGCTGATAACGTTATATCACACAGCAGTGATGAAAGTGTGCAACAGAAGGTAGACACAGTTCGCGCATTACACAGGTTAAAAGATCAACGTGAAGTGGAAGAGGTGTATGATCAACTTGCTGGAAATTATGATGAGGTAGGTTCAAGTTTATGCACATATGGTATCGAGTGCGCTAAAATATTATAATACATGTAGTTATATGAGCGAAGCCAGACATAAGTATGCAGATAGTACATTACGATCAGTCACACTCTATCGGACCGATCGACCGAGGAGGAGGGGGAGGGGGAGGGGGGGGGGCAGTGGCGTAATGAGCAAAAACGTTTGGGGGGGGGGGCTGACACAAAAAAATCCGCAGCACCCCACTCTAACATGCAGGCCCCGCTGAACGTTTCGCAAAGTGGTGTCTAGGGGCAAAGCCCTGGCGGGGGTCAAGGGGCGGAGCCCCCGAAGCTCAAGGGGTATGGGCATCAGTGGCGGATCCAGGAATTTCTTACCGGGGGGGGGGGGCACAAAATGGCATGGGGTAAAATATATGTCAAACAATGAAGCGACAGAACGAGGCTTTAGCGGCGAGGGAGCGGAGCGACCAAGCGGCGGTGGGTCTGGGAGGGGGTATGGCCCCCTCCTAGAGTAAGAAGCATTTGCAATTTCAGAACCAAATTAGACGCATTTTCAGGCACTTCCTGGAGTAATATGACGTAAAATTGCTTTCTCCTACCCCTTCCAAGAGTAGGGATCTTTTGCAATTTGAGAACCACATTTGGCGCATTAATGTCCATGGTTAGAGAAAAGTGATCGGTCACGTCTTGAGACGTTGTATATGCCTTGATGCCGCACAATGCACAAATTAGACGGTGGTCCGGTACTTCATCAGTAGTACTTGCACAAGATTTCTCGAGTATAAAAACTGTGTCGTTATCAGGGGCGTCGCTAGATCTTATGTCTACAAATTTAACCCTATACACCCGGGGCCAGGAACTAAATTATTTTTCAGTCTCCCCCCTCCCGCGCGAAGCGCGGGGAAAATTTGACACTTCATTAAATTATTAGAGAAAGGAGACGATCCGTTGTACCGTTCTCGACTCTTAGTTCTTGTTTGGATCCAGTTCCCCCACCCCCCCCCTCCCGCCCGAAGCGCGGAAGCTTTGACGTTTCAATAAATCATTACTCTTAATCCTTGTCTGAATTCAGTTTCCCCCCTCCCGCGCAAAGCGCGGAAGCTTTGACACTTCATCAAATTATTAGAGAAAGAAGACGATTCATTGTACCGGTTCCGACTCTTAATCCTTGTCTGAATTCATTTTCGCCCATCTCGCGTGAAGCGCGGAAACTCTGACGTGTCATTAAACTATTACTCTTAATCCTTGTCTGCATTCATATTCGCCCATCCCGCGCGAAGCGCGGAAGCTTTCACGTTTCATTAAATTATCAGAGAAAGAAGACGATTCGTTGTATCGTGTTCTTGTCTGAATTCAGTTTTCCCCCTCCAGTGCAAAGCGCGGAAGCTTTGACACTTCATTAAATTAATAAAGAAGGAAGACGATTCGTTGTACCGTTCTCGACTCTTAATCCTAGTCTGAATTCAGTTGCCCCCCCCCCCCCCGCCCGAAGCGCGGAAGCTTTGTCGTTTCATTAAATTATTAGAGAAAAAAGACGATTCGTTGTACCGTTCACTACTCTTAATCTTGTCTGAATTCAATTTCCCCACTGGGCCCCCTTAACGGTACATGTGCGGTGTTACATGATGTAAGTATGGAACGCCCGGCAGTGCTTGTCACAGTTGCTTCTGGAAAGGATTTTTTTTTACTAGTGTTAATGTTAGTGGCCACGGCCCCTTAGTGACTATAACAAAACATATGCTCTTCCTGGTCATTTGGGAATGTGTCAGTTTGCAGCAGAAATGGAGAAACGCGCATTTTGTTGAAAATCATGTGATATCACGAACATTTATACATCACTTGTATATGGAATTGGTTCAATTTTATTGGGGGGGGGGGGGCTGGCGCCCCCCCCTAGCCCCCCCCCCCCACCAGTACGCCAGTGGGGGGGGGGGGGTGCATTTTTTGTAATATCTGTCATTGGTCTGGTGTCGGTCTGTTTTTAACCAATCATCCAATATATTCATATATCTCGTGTCGGTAGTTTGTAATGAGTCGGTCTGCATGGTGTCTGTCTAATTGCGTGGGTATGTTTGGTAGGCTGCGTACAAGGTGTCGGTTTACATGGTGTCAGTCTGGTGTCGGTATGTTTGTTGGGCTGCAAGGTGTCGGTCTGCATGGTGTCGGTCTGGTGTCGGTATGTTTGTTAGGCTGCAAGGTGTCGGTATGCATGGTGTCTGTCTTGTGTGGGTATGTTTGTTGGGCTGCAAGGTGTCGGTTTGCATGGTGTCTGTCTTGTGTGGGTATGTTTGTTGGGCTGCGCGCAAGGTGTCGGTGTACATGGTGTCAGTCTGGTGTCGGTATGTTTGTTAGGCTGCAAGGTGTCGGTCTACATGGTGTCTGTCTAGTGTCGGTATGTTTGTTGGGTTGCAAGGTGTCGGTATGCATGGTGTCTGTCTTGTGTGGGTATGTTTGTTAGGCTGCAATGTGTCGGTCTGCATGGTGTCTGTCTAGTGTCGGTATGTTTGTTGGGTTGCAAGGTGTCGGTCTACATGGTGCAGGGGCGTACGCAGGATTTTTTCAAGGGGGGGGTTTTAAAATATTTTGCTCCCGAAAATTTGAAAATCGTGCCGGCCGAAAAGTCGCTCAGTGGGGGGGGGGGGGGGGGGGGGGGGGTAAGCGGACACTTTTTTTTTTTTTTTTGGAGGTCAAAAAAATCGCAGCGACTCAGTCGGCCGAAAAGTCGCTCAGTGGGGGGGGGGGGGGAGGTAAGCGGACACTTTTTTTTTTTTTTTGGTCTCAAAATTTTAAAATTTGACATTTTTTGCGTTGGGGGGGGGGGTAAGGTCACCTCATTTAGGTTAGCCGTGGGTATAATTTTTTTTTTTTTTTTTTTTTTTTTTTTTATAATAAAAAAAAAAAAAAAAAAAAGCCGAAGGGGGGGGTTTTCGGTTTTTTTAGGGGGGGTTTACATACATTAAAATACCAAAGGGAGGGGTTTGAACCCCCAAACCCCCCCCCCCCCCCCTGCGTACGCCCCTGACATGGTGTCAGTCTGGTGTCGGTATGTTTGTTAGGCTGCAATGTGTCGGTCTGCATGATGTCTGTCTGGTGTCGGTATGTTTGTTGGGTTGCAAGGTGTCGGTGTACATGGTGTCAGTCTGTTGTCGGTATGTTTGTTGGGTTGCAAGGTGTCGGTCTACATGGTGTCAGTCTGGTGTCGGTATGTTTGTTAGGCTGCAATGTGTCGGTCTGCATGGTGTCTGTCTGGTGTCGGTATGTTTGTTGGGTTGCAAGGTGTCGGTGTACATGGTGTCAGTCTGGTGTCGGTATGTTTGTTAGGCTGCAAGGTGTCGGTCTGCATGGTGTCTGTCTAGTGTCGGTATGTTTGTTAGGCTGCACGGTGTCGGTCTACATGGTGTCTGTCTAGTGTCGGTATGTTTGTTGGGTTGCAAGGTGTCGGTCTACATGGTGTCAGTCTGGTGTCGGTATGTTTGTTAGGCTGCAATGTGTCGGTCTGCATGGTGTCTGTCTGGTGTCGGTATGTTTGTTGGGTTGCAAGGTGTCGGTGTACATGGTGTCAGTCTGGTGTCGGTATGTTTGTTAGGCTGCAAGGTGTCAGTCTGCATGGTGTCTGTCTAGTGTCGGTATGTTTGTTAGGCTGCACGGTGTCGGTCTACATGGTGTCTGTCTAGTGTCGGTATGTTTGTTGGGTTGCAAGGTGTCGGTCTACATGGTGTCAGTCTGGTGTCGGTATGTTTGTTAGGCTGCACGGTGTCGGTCTACATGGTGTCTGTCTAGTGTCGGTATGTTTGTTGGGTTGCAAGGTGTCGGTATGTTTGTTAGGCTGCAAGGTGTCAGTCTGCATGGTGTCTGTCTAGTGTCGGTATGTTTGTTAGGCTGCACGGTGTCGGTCTACATGGTGTCTGTCTAGTGTCGGTATGTTTGTTGGGTTGCAAGGTGTCGGTCTACATGGTGTCAGTCTGGTGTCGGTATGTTTGTTAGGCTGCAATGTGTCGGTCTGCATGGTGTCTGTCTGGTGTCGGTATGTTTGTTGGGTTGCAAGGTGTCGGTGTACATGGTGTCAGTCTGGTGTCGGTATGTTTGTTAGGCTGCAAGGTGTCGGTCTGCATGGTGTCTGTCTAGTGTCGGTATGTTTGTTGGGTTGCAAGGTGTCGGTGTACATGGTGTCGGTCTGGTGTTGGTCTTGCAGGTGTGACAGGGGTATTTGTTGGTGGGGATGAACTGAATTATTTGTTCTATTATAAGGGTGATCATGAGACGATCAATATTATCCAGGATATTCTCCTTGTTTAATCATTTTGTCTTGTCTTTTCGTTTATGCCCGCACATAAGGAATCGATAAATATCGATCAAATCTCCATTTCCTTGAAACCAGGAGGTATTGAAACGATTATACATGTATAACATGACAACGCGATATTTCTAGGTACAGTAGCATACATAAGTCACAGGCGGAAAAGTCTCTACTTTTCCTAGTCGCCTCGCTGGCTATAAAAGTTCATATTGGGCAAAAGACGATAAAGGTTTGATGCCATTTAATGTTCACCTGTTTCAATTGATATACAAAGAACGTTTTGTCAAAAATCATATTGCGACTGTTTGGATGACTAGGAACAAATCTTGAAATACAGGCCCTTTAACCTTGCATGTCTTACAAAGTACTGAATAAAAAGGGGTGTATTGGGATCTTCATTATACCAGTAAAAGGGCAGCTAATGCCCACAGAAAAAAATTATAAATGAATATAATTAAAAATGAAAAATAAAACGATTCGAAATATAGATCAATACACGTATATTGTATGTGTCATTGAATCTATTGTAAACGAGAATGAATATTATTTTATTGATTGTTTTCTTGATTATGTATATGTTTGACATGATGAATTTAGAGCTGCCCGAGTCAAAATAATAATTGGAAACAAAATACTAAGAAGGCGTATATTACGCCCTCCAGCTTAGCTTATATGTGGGAATCCTTCTTCACGATTATATTGTTGATTATGTAATAACTATATAATGTGTTTATTATCATGATTTATGTTGTAATCATTTGTGTAACTTTGGAAAAAGAATATGAAGAAAAATGAATATATCAAATCAATTAAAAATATATATCTATGCAGACATTTATTTATAATATTGGTAGGAAACAAAAGCTCTTGGGTGGTTGTTTATTGTTTGTTGTTGTTGCTAATGTTGTTAGTTGTATTATTTTAATTTTTGAGCGGGTTCAAGAGATCAATGAACTTCACAGTACCAGTGTACACGCCCATCGACCATGGGTATGTAATCGATAATCTATTTCAGTACAAGATGGAATTCACACCATTGCTACGCCCGTCCAGACCCCCGTAATTGTGTCTATTGTGAGGTGATTGAAAATTACAAAATGAATCTTCACGTGCATTGATTTCTTTCACCAGACGTTATACATGTAACGTCTCTGAACCAATTAACTCCTATTACGCCACGGCACTAATACCCCACTACACTAACAAACGCACATACATGTATCATAATGTTTCCTTTTATCCCTATCTCTCACTGTAGTTAGTAACATCTTTAGAATACTGTGGGCCATTCTTTACATCGAGGACAGTCTCCAAGATAGAAACTAAACGGGGTGCAAAGATACTCGACGTAGCATGCGGCACGGGACTACTCGGTGATGAGGTAATATAAAGATGGAGATGGATGAAAATAACATTTTAAAAAGGGAGTTTAAATTATGAATTTAATCCTATTTATGTTTTATGCATGACATAACATTCATGGACAAATCTTTCAATGGAAGCTATACATTTTCGAGAGAAGAGCTTTAAAACATAATCAAGTCAAATATCTCACGATTATTTTATTGTTATTGAAAGTTCTTATGTCACTGAGGGTGCAATAGAGTTTGATATAAAAGTTCACATGATGAAGACGTCATTACACCTTGGCCCCATCTTATATGTATTCAAAGGGATCCGGTAACTATGTCTTAGATCCTTTAAAAAAAATCCTTGATTTAGCTTATGCTGCAATCATGATGATAAACCTTTATGTCAGTCAGGAACCCCATGACTTTTACAAGCCGATCGCCTGTCTGATTATCAAGATATTTATGATTGAAAATCGAAATCAAATTTTGCGTTTACCAAACGGTTTTCATAACACTACAGTCTATAGGGGAAAACGAGTATGGTGAAAACCGGTCACTCCGGTTTTTACCGTTTTTTAAGGCACTTCTTGATCATTTTGAAGCGCAATTTTTGTAGGGCTTCAAAATGACACCATATCACAGACACTGATAACGCATAGGGCCGTACATCTCAGATTTAACATTGTTAAACGATTCCTTTGAGTTATGAGATGGTACATTTGCGATCGATTTGGATCAATCTTAATTATTTAAGCATACTAAAGAGATTAGAGTTAAAGGGAAATCCAACCTTGATAGAAAACTACTTAACAGGAAAGCATAACAGTCAGAGCAATACACTGGTGAAAGTTTGAATGAAATCGGACAAAAAATTAGAAAGTTATCAATTTTTGAAAATTGTAATTTTATTGAAACTAGCTATTTACTAGGGTGGACTTCCCCTTTTGATTAATGGTGAACTTATGCTCTAAAGCAGTCGCCGTTCTTTATAGTAGAGGGCATGTAATTAATTTTAAAGTTTCTTCTTATTTTCTTCTTCTTATTATTATTATTATCATTATCATTAATATTGATATTGTTTCGTTTTGGGGTTTTTATCACCATTAGTATAATCATTATTATTGCTTTTATTATTATTGTTTTTATTATGATTATTACTATTATTATTTTATTTTTGGTGTTGATTTGTTTATTATTACATTTATTATTAAAACTTTTTCATTTTATCCAGCTACACAAGTTGGGATACACACAGATCGTTGGAACAGATCTATCGCAATCATCTCTAGATGTTCTAGCAAAGAAAGGATCCTATACAAAATCAGTTCATGCAAATTTTGGACCAAGTGCTCCTCTGGATTTCGACGACGGTAAACTCATTGGCTCATATCACTCAACTGTAACACGATTTTATAGTGCTAAGAGTCCAGTGGCTCGTAGCTATAATACATGTAGTTAGATACACAGACAGCTCTAAGAGGGTGGCGTTCACATATTTTTTTAATGCGGATTTGAAGTAAAATTGTAATGCTGAAAACGAATCCACCGACTGATTTTTGAAAATCGGTGCCCAAAGTAACTGGTTTTGTATAAGCAGTCCTTTGCGTAGCCTTTTGTGTACCCCCACACTCCCGTAATGTGAAAGGGGTAGGTAATTTATTGTGCAATTTAAGTTTTTCCTAAATCATGTTCACTCATACTTTTATCTTAGGATGGAACCCGCTCTAAAAAGCTATTGGTTGTGACGAAGAAAAAAAAGCAGTTCGTTATAATGTACTATTACAACTAGATGTCACTATTCTTTTTTGTGTACTATACTCAATGTACAAAACATCAAATTTTCCATTTTATCATGAATTATGATGTAATTTATTCCATCATAATACATGACGACCTAATTTGTGAGTACATCTCACATTGTTCGTAAAGGATTGAAAGATTGCAGACCGCTCCGGCAATCTATTTGAAAATTATTGAAAATGGAACATGTGGGCCTTGTTACGCGTTACTCACGACACCTTTTAACAATACTGTTAAACAAATACCTTTATTGAGTTTATGAGATCGATAATTATTGTGTGCTTATCTAGGCAACTGAATTTAAACACCTGCGACCCCTTCCATTTCTAAATTAAACGCATCGACAATGATAGTGCTTGAATTGTAGACAGGTGTGACATGATAATTCACCAACTCATTTACATCAGCATGTAAGAAGCTGATAATTAGCTTGGCACTCTTATAATAGTACTTTCAACCATTCAAAATATATATCAGCCTTTTTTTCAGGCCTATTGGCTTAACAAAAATGTAGAGAAAACATATAGTGCAACGTGTGTATCATTGTATTCTGATACCGAAATAGAAATGCATTGCGAACCTATCACCCCAGATAATATTATAAAGCAGTCCTCTAGACTTCAGGGCCCCGTCGTCTTATAATGCTGTTCATAGTGGGTTTCCTACACCAAATGAACATTTTCAGCAAAAATATCTATTGGTCCCTAAATCATTAAATTTGGGCACATATTTTCAAAAATTGGGCAGTGGCATCGTATTTAGGATTATGTTTTACTTATGAATTCGCATTTTAAGAAGGTGAGCACTATTTCCTTGTTGAAGCCTTCTGTGTACCTAACCATAATGGTAATAATCAACTAATTAACGATGCACCAAATTTCACTCTCTTTATTACTGTAATTTGTATCCTGTCATGAAATGATAACGGAACATCCACTTCCTGGTCACACCAACGAGACCGACACTAAACCAACGATGCTTCGAACACAATGATACATTACCCGTAACACTTATACGATCTGACTACGAATCGATTTAGAAAGAATTTGCAATAGCATGTGATATGATGATTATGAATTCAGGATGAATGATTCATGCTCAATTGAGGAAGAAGAGCTAAATCGGCTGAGAATCCTTGTGACACAAGGCCAGTAGTGCGATTAGCCGATTCTGTTTTTATTCTTACTGGATGGCTTAAATGCAGTAAAGTTCCTGCTTCTAGTATTCCAATGGTTATTTAGAACCTAAATCAGGAAGGTGATGTTTGTATAGATATCTATATCTGATAATATTGCAATGTCTTCGAAAAACCAGTTCTCAAGAGGATCGTTTAGTGTGCCGTATGCTTTCATCACACCGCAATAACGACTTCCCGCCGACTTCAAACCGATCGACTATTGGCCATCTTTAGGGGTATGCTGTCCGACCTTTGTTGGACTTCTGGTGTTACTGAAGTATATATAATTTTTTAAAGCCCCACTGCACTAATTATAGTTAATCGTGTGCGAGTCTGTCTTGCGGTGTAACTGGGGGCCAAACAACATCATGGCCATCAACTGAGATGTTCACAATAACAAGGAGGTAGCTTGATCGTTCTGCATAATAATCCTATGTTCGGTGAGAGCTAAAAGGGCGTTGACTCTGTGTTAAAGCCTATCTGCACCAGTTTAGCCAGGGGAATTAGATCTCCTTGCGTGGTCACTGGCAGGTGATTATCTCATCAAATCAGCTCTCAATTAACATAAGAAAAAGGGGACCATGTGGATCAATGGGTACCGCTTAGGCATTGTTTGCTGTATAGAGGGCGCAAGTATCTACAAGTACATGTAGTGCATGCCCGCATTAAAACATAATAAATTAGCGCCCTTCCAGCCCTCAGCATGGTAAGCATGGGTTTTAAATCCATCACTCGGGTTTTAAATGTTTCTTGGATCGACAATTTTCTTCTGTTTAGTTATTACAATGATGCCTTAACCTTTAATGTGTATCTCCTATCTTTAATATTCAGTTTTTCTCTAATCAATTTTTCAATATCTTAGGTTATTTTGATGTTGCCATGAGCTGTGGAAGTTTCCTTCCTATGCATCTCAATGAGAAGTGTTTACCAGAGATGATCCGTCTTGTAAGAAAAGGTGAATAAACTTATTGTCCATCTAGATGAAACAACTTTTAGGATCACAATGGCTTTTAAGAAGGCAACTCATGGGCACATTTTCAATCGGTGACCAACGAGGCTGATCAAATTGCGTTAGGCTCAGTTTTATTTTTAACTACTGATTATTAATATTGTTGTCATTATTATTTGTTATTATGATTATTAGTAGTAGTTGTAGTTGTAGAGGTAGTAGGAGTATTATTATTATTATTAGTAATAGTAGTAGTAGTAGTAGTAGTAGTAGTAGTAGAAGTAGTAGTAGTAGTAGTATTATCTAGTCTTAAGTGTTTAGTCTGACTTTGTGATCGTAGCATATCGGCCATTAAATCAATTACAATCTACTTCAAAAGACTGATTGGGCCCTTTTGGTTTTTTTTAATGAGTTTTGTTCTTCCTCCAAACAGAAGAAGTACCAGCATCCAAACAGTATACAGAACAACAATATTCAAACTATATACATACTTCGTCTTTTTTTAATTTTTTTTTTTTAAATCAAACAATGCAAACACAAAATTGAAACGAATAACTATTCATAATTTTTATTTTCGATAATTGTGCAGCTTCCCGATCGGCAAGATCACCAGCAGTCCAGCACTATCACATTTGCAGTTCAGCCTATTGCTGCAAACCATGTTGTCTAATTAACTAATTTGTAATGGAATTAAAATTAATTTATTTTATTTTATTTTTGTTTTTCATTTGAAATCTTGTTCAAAATACCAAGTAACCTTTCAAACAATAAGTACGGTTTATTCCACATATTTAAACAAAAAAGAACCGGTATTTCTTGTTCAGTGCTCATCATACCTGTATTTTTAATGTCTGTATTCATTTTCCAATGAGGAAAAAGAAAAGAAGTTTGAATTTACGTTCATGAATTTCCATAGTATGCATTCACGCGATTGAAAGAACAATCCGTTCAACTAATATTAAGATTTCTTGTAGAAAATAATATTGTTGTTATTTTGTTCTCTTTCTCTCCTTATCTCTACATCATCTCTGCTTAAAGGGGGTTATATTATCATCACAACCCGGAAGTACATATTTGAAGGTGAAACAGGTGACATGAAACTCCGACCTGGTCTCATCAAACTAACTCAAGAGGGCGCTCTGACTAAGATAGCTCACGAAGAAAACCTGTATGAGAAGGATGGAGATGATCACGTGACTGGAATTACATTAGTTTATCAAGTTATATGACTTCGAATGTAGAATGAACCTGAATGAACAATTTAGTATACCTCTTAATTGATATTCCATTTTACATAATATGCTTTATCAAAGGTATTCTGATCGTGTCTTATTTGACTAAAATCACATGATTGCTTTGTTTTACCTGTTTTTTGTATAACGGTTTTGGGGGTATGTGTTTGTATATAGTTTTGTATAGTTCAAGCTATTTTATCCCATGCTTTACCGACCACATCCAAGAGTTAGGTGTGTCTGATTTCTTAATTCAATGGACCTGTAAGAGCTTAGATCAAACAAGGTGGAAAGTGAAATGACACATTTGATGCCAATTTATTTTAAAAAATCATTTATATTATGGGACACCAAAAGATCATATGTAGCTTGAACTTTCCCAAATGTTATTTTATTCTGATATATCTGTACGACTGTGTATATGCAGGGGCCAATAATAGACTACTAGTAAAATGCGAATTGAATAAAACAGAAGACATAAACGGGGACAATGAATGAATCTAGATGAATGCAATAAAAGTGTATAACATTTAAAAGCGCATCAGTGTCAGTCATTGTAACATTGGACTTACTGTGTTTGGAAATGATACCCAAGGAAAGTAAAGAGACTGATGGAGGGACAGAATGGAAAGATAGGTATACAGATAGAGAGAGAGAGAGAGAGAGAGAGAGAGAGAGAGAGAGAGAGAGAGAGAGAGAGAAGAGGGAGAGAGAGAGAGAGAGAGGGGAAGTAGCTAGGGAGAGAAAGAGAAATTGTGGAAGCTTAATGAGCGAAGCGCAAATGAATAGGGAGAAAAGAGGAAAGAAAGAGAAGGAATAAAAGCGGATCGGAGCGGGCGAAGAGAACAAAAAGTGCGATGGAGAGAGAGAAAGAGCCGGTAAGCGTGACAAAGCGAAGAGAGAGAGGAAGGCAGAAGAGAAAAAGAAAGAAAGGGGAAGGCGCAAAGAAGACAGAATGGAGCATCGTAAAGAGTTTATCATAGTAATAATTATTTTTATTTTAATAATAATAATTCTTATATACAGTGCGTCCCAGAAAAAACGAAACCGAGAATCATCGATGTTTTATCATAACTTAATCACAATTATAATTAATAAATGTCACATATCTGGAAAGCTTAGATCCTCTTCTTTCATTTGGTGCAACTCATATGATGCATATTTCACGCATAAGTGATTAAAAGCAATTTGAAGAGAGGAAACCAAAAAGTCATTTGGCGGGCGGTATCTGAATTTCAAAGAGAAAATCACATGTCTAGACAGTTCAATTTCTCCCCTTTCATATGACACCTCAATCAGGAAAAATGAGCCAGGAATAACAAAGTTCTGTTTGTTTAAAAAAATGCTTGCATTTCCATATTTGATCAAACGAGTTCGTTTTCACTGGCTGCCTGCCGTAGAAACAAACAGAGTTGACAACAAAAGACTTAACTCCGTTTCGTTGAAGATCAGCCATGCATCAGTTTTTTCGTCTGCGTTGTGCATGGCTGATCGTCAACGAAACGGAGTTAAGTCTTTTGTCAACTCTGTTCGCTGCAACGGCAGGCAACTAGTAAAAACGAACCGGTTTAATCAAATCATGGAAATGCAAGCATTACTTTTATAATAAACAAACAGAACTTTGTTATTCCTGGCTCATTTTTCCTGATTGAGGTGTCATATGAAAGGGGAAAAATTGAACTTTCTAGACATGTGATCTAAGCTTTCCAGATATGTGTCATTTATTAATTATAATTGTGATTAAGTTATGATAAAACATCGATGATTCTCTGTTTCGTTTTTTCTGGGACGCACTGTATAGTACAATCCATTATGGTATCAAAATTCATCCCCAACTCTTCCCAAGTTACAGTCATTACAAGTTTTTAAATGTGAAGGTATTTTTTCCGGACGGATTTGTCTTCCAGTTTCTATCGGTAGTTTATGTGATGTTATTTGTTCGTAGTTTACGTTTTTTAACGGTAAAACAATATTTCTCTGTTTGTATACTCTGCTTATATGTTCTCAATTTATGTTGTCTATTTCCAACTACACAATCACTACATAAATCCATCAAGAACTGGCGGGGAAACAGGGGAAAAGAGACAAAGTAAGGAGAATTAAAATTCTCAAAAATGGTAAGAATGGGGGTGTAAGTATGATGGACGTTGAAACTAAGATTATGAGTTTCAGATTGCGTTGGCTAGGATGAATTACTGATGAGTCAGACACACTGTGGACAAGAATGGCTAATTTCTGGTTTGACCGGATAGATGGGCTCTCTTTAGTAGTGTGATTTTGATAAAAGAATTTATTGTGTATCAAACTTGCCAATGTTTTATTCTGAAATCTTACTAGCATGGTATAAAGTATTGGGAAATATAGTTAAATGTGCCCAATAGCAAATAGTATGGTTCCATCATAACATTATTTTCAGAAAGAAATTGGTGTTCTATAAAACCTGGTTTCAAAGTGGCATTGTGTATGTAAACGACATTTTTTTTAAAAGAAACGGTACCTTTAGAAGTAGTGCTCAAATTGAAATAAAGCAGGGTAAAGGCAATGTATTGTACCTTGCAAAACTTGAAAAAGCGATTCCAAAGCAGTTGCTTAATAAAGGAAATAAGTCTCCATTGTAAAGAACGAATTTACAAATGTCAAGATCTAGAATTCTTAATAGAGGTAGAATAACAAAAAAACTGTATGAGTTAACGGGTAAACAATAGAATGAAATGCTACGCCAAAATGATGGGGTTGCTAGCTGTTGTCTGTTTTGGGAAAAGCTTTTAGATAAAGAAATCAACTGGCCAAATTGTTTTGCAAGATATCCAATTAACATTAATGATAATAAGCTGAAAGAATTTCACTATAAGATTTTGTATAACATTCTACCAGTGAGAAAGATTTTTTTGAAGTGGAATATTGCACCTGATAATAAGTGTAAAACATGTGAAGCAAGTGAAGACATTGTTCATGCTTTTATTTTAAGTAAATGTAATGATTCCCTTAAATCATATTTATGCTGGTTAATATAAAAGTGTTTGATACAGAACTACAAAGGACAGCAGATCTTCTTCTCTAAGTAGGTGAGGAAAAGTCAACAGATCACATAATGTCTATTGCACTTTGGTCAATATATAAAATGATACTACATTACTACGCAACAAAAAGGGGTATGATCTAAGAAAATCTGGATTGAAGTATATGTCTTTATTTCAGAGCTTAGAAAAAGAATTAAAATTGATCAGAATCTAAAAAATAAAAACAAATCAATATATGATTTTCCTTTTCGACTATCAGAGTACATTTGAAACAAAAAGGTAAAAGTCAATATTATGTTGCACATGTACAATTCATGTCTTATGTATGAAAAAAGATCCGAACAAAAAAAAACATGTATGGTTTATAAACTATGTTTGTGATATATGTAATACAAGTTTGAGATTATGATGGAAGAATTAATAAAACGAGAATTGAATTTATTAACACCTAAAACATTTCTCAACCATTGGAAGTAAACACTTCCAGTAAACACTATTTCATTTCTTGAATATAAGTTTTGCAGTTACCTTTTGCAAGTTTCGCTAACTTGTCTAATTTGACGGAAAAAGCCGCCCATATCTGTGATCATCACAAAAGTATTGGTTTTATCAAAGAGTCAAATAATCGTGTTGCCTTTTTATATTAGGGAGGTGATACCCGATTGATTGGAATAATTTAAATAAAACTCTTTTTGATTTATCTGCTAGATTAACCCTCATGTCCTTGAATCTACCATAATTAATGAAGACAAGACTTAAATATGCTGCCTGTTTAACAATTGTAATGTTTTTACCATTCACCTTGAAATTCTGTTCTTTCAACATCTTTCCGTTCTTGTTACAAATAATTATTTTCGTTTTTTTGTTCTTCTATATTAACATTAAGGCCCGGTCTCACCGCCAGAACTTTGCTGGAGCGGCCCTGGAGCGGTGAAAAAAAAATCATCACCGCTCGTAACCGTTCACCACCGTTTAACAGAAGTTGGCCCCCGTTAAGGCAACACCGTATACGCTCGGCCACCGCTGATGGTCCCTCCTACCGCTCCGAAAGTTTTGAGCTGCACAAAATATTGCGAGCGGTGAGGAGCGGGCAATTTTCCGCTCCGGCAAAGTTCACCACCGCTCCAAAAACTCCCAGTCAAAGTTTGGCACCGCTAGACGCAAGTTCGTGGACGCTTTGGTCCGCTAGGCCAACGCAGAAATCTTGAACGCTGGACCACCGCTGCTTCGCCAGCTTTGCCCGGGCGGTGATTAAACGTTGCCCAAACTTTGGTGGAGCGGTTGTAAGCGTTTTACGAGCGGACACGGGATTGCTGGAACGGTGTCGGGCGTTGAAGCAGCGATCCATTGCGGTGATGAACTTTGGTTTGGCGTTGGTATGGAGGTGTCGGAGCGGGACCAACGCTCGCTACCGTTAAACCAACGCTAAAGAAAGTACGCCGGCTTCAGCGGTGCACCGCTAATGCAACGCCCGTGTTTTCGATTTGTTTCCCATATTGTGCGCGGTGACGAGCGTTTTCGAAATTCGGCCCCCTCTCCCTGCCGTTCAAGGAACGCTCCAGCAAAGTTCTGGCGGTGAGACCGGGCCTTTACAGCCATTTATTACAGTACACATCGAGTCTCTCTAACAACTTATGTTTGCGTTCCACTTCTTGACTTTGATACCAACACAATGTCATCTGCATACATTAAACAGTTCACTAGCTTTCCATTCAATTCCATCGAATGAGTATCAATAGTTCCCACCGCATGTGGCAGGTTCCAAATTACCCCGAATATACACAGATCTTCAAAACATGACGAGGTCCCACTTTGTGCATTTTGAAATAATCACTCCTACAACGATTGAGGTGCTACTGATAAATAACCTATGTTTCCCGTTTTCAAAGAATACTTCCATTATGCAGTGCTTTAAAAAAATATTATCTGCATACATTAAACAGTTCACTAGCTTAAAAATATTAAAAAACCTAGCAAGAGCTTCAGCACCTTGCTAACCACCTACCACTGGTCAACTTATCAACAGTTTGTTCAACAACCGCTTGAGCGATATCAATGGTATTATGTGGCTATTTTACTTAGAGTAAGGGTACTGAAATCTCGAGGACAACTTACAGTAATTAGATTTAAACAAATTCCGCTCCTATCATTGATTTGGTTGATATCACGAATAACCACAAAATGATTTCATAATAGCAGAAGTAGTAAAATAATAATAATAATAATAATATGTGAGCCTGTTCGACCGCGATGCAGTCATCAGAAAATACCAACAAAACCAGCAAATTTAAAATCAGGAAGCTAAGAGAAATGCTGGGTCCAGACATGAGGATCGATCTACGCTTCTTTATACCGATCTGCAATCACAATTCACGGTTGTAGTCTGAGCATGAGCAGATTTGTAGACCAAATTGTGAAATCCACCGCGGAGACAAAATACTGGATACGTGTTCAGGAAAGTGCACTCCAAAAAAATATTATCAGAAAGACTATTCCATAATTGTCCTCCTTAAAAAGTAATGAAGAATATTCACATCATAATTGACCTAGCCGCCAAGTAAGGTACATCTTACTTTCGGGTACATACGGCACGGCTATAGATTGATCAAACATATCAATGGCTTCACGTCCAATGTAGTCATAGCCAATTCTCTTTGAGAAATATATATCAACAGTCTCTGTTAATTTGATACCGATTTTTTGAAGACAAAGTCCGATGTAAGCATCGGTATTTGGGAAAACGGGGATACGATGGGATACTTGGTAAATAGCTTGAACAAGGTCTGATGATAGTATGTACCCTGCACCAATGACATAGGGTGGCAGAGTTGGATTAGGATAGAGTTCACGAGGTATATAATCCCAATTTCTTTTATCATGCGTTACTCGGACTTTTGTCACTACATCACCCAGGATGAAGTTGTGCAGAAAATAATTTTTCCTGAGATGTTTGAGAAGAGCACGTTGGTTCGCCATGCTACGGTCGTCTATTTTCATGACGTAGCGGGCGTGACGACAGTAATCCTTGACCCATCGAAAACCCATCAAGATCTTCCTTGTCCGATTGAGGGGATCGTCCACGAACTCGGTCGACTGCACGATGTCGCCGTAATAGTACATTTCACCATTGATCGCATCCTGGGTTACGTAATCATGCGCATCGACGTCGCCTATAAGGAATACAGTCCTTATTTTGCCCTCATTCATGATAGGCCAATTACTTTCATTTGCATAAGTAGCTCTTAAAGCTTCTCGTCTCTTCGTCTCCTTTGGGGTTGACATCACCAGAAACAGAAGAAAAACAAATTCTAGTTGGCCATCGTCGCTCCTGCAGGTGTTTAGAGGATTGTGAATATAGCCATAATCGTGACCCGGTATGCGTTCAAAAGAACGAATATTAGAATCTCCATTCATCTTCCTGATTCGATGTCGGCCGTAATTTGTTCGATCTGTATCCACATCGCTCCAAGTCAGACATGAGGTAGGCCTATTTATACTCATGTAAATGATCGCAACGATGAAGAGGACAATGAACGCGACAAAGCGAGCGCTGTAACGACGGTACATTGTGAAATTCCTCACTGAAAATGATTCCAACATCTTTCTACTAAAACTTGAAAACATACTTTTTGTGAAGCATCCAAGATTCCAAACTTCCGATAGAGCAGACAGTCTTCTTACGTGTGAAAGTTTCAATTGTAAATGCAGTTCACAACATATCTCGTTGATCAATATGCGGCGAACAAATGCTGTCCTAGCTAGGTTCGTACACATACACGGTCCCTCGATCCAGCTGAGAGGATATAATAGTCATTTTACTGTTCGTATATCGCGTGATCAACACAGTACTGTTGACTAAATTGTGTGTACAATACATATCGTGCCAGCTGTGCAATCAAGCAAATTATCGTTTTTATGACTGAAAAAAAAGAATAATCGTGGTGGTTATTCCACGCATTACAGTTAACAATACCTGTAGTTCTTTTAGAATAACACTGCGGCGCTCAATTCATCTATTCAATTATGGTATGTGCTCCTAATATTAATATACCATACCAAAATATACGCTGTCTCTATTTATCGGAAATTTGTGGAAAGAGCAATTCTTGTTTACACTATAACTGTTCAACGAATATTTGAATATTAATAATAATGATAATAATAGTTCAGTTCTTGTATAGCGCATAATACGTTATGAAATAACATCTCTATGCGCTTCCAAAGAGCTTTGGACTTTATTACCCTAGTAACAAGTTAGATATTACATGGCGAATAAACGTAGTCTGCACACACAGACTCTTATTTGACACGTGTCAGTGTCTGGATGTCGTCTCATTGATTAGGCTATAATAATATTATTTAGTTTTTATATAGCGCTTAATACTAATGTCTCTAAGCGCTTTACAAATATACTATTACCCCGGTCATTGGATTCAGTGCTTGCCCGCACATACTGTGTGCACAATCTCCACTCCCTGGGGAGCATTCCAGGCAGGCGTTACTTGACGCTCAAAAACTGACCAACAATGACGGTCGCAACCTACCGGGTACCCATTTAACACCTGGGTGGAGAGTAGCAAGTGCAGGTTAATATCTTGCCAAAGGATATAAGTGCCGTGTCGGGATTCGAAACTTCGACCTTCGCATCTCAAGTCAACACCTTAAACCACTCGACCAGTATCCCGTCAGCTTAGTCTCATATTGCACACACTGTTACGCAAATCGACCGTCAATGGTTTGTATCTTCAAACTATAGCAAAAACCCAGCTCATACCACAGTCACGCCACATGCACGACACCGATATCAGACCGACGATAGACCGAACAAGATGAGACATTACGTCCCAAACTGGCCGAAATGGTCGGAGCCTGTATCGTTGAGTGACTGGGGTATTATAAATATAGTCTGGTCAATCTATGAAAAAAAATCCCCCCCCCCCCCTCCAAGGAAAAAAAAATAATAATAATAAAATAAAAAATAGGACAATTAATGGTAACGTTTAAATTTCACAGATAGGACATACGTGACATATTCATAATTCCTGGACTGAAGGTTCTTTCGAATTTGATGTTGGCTGCAAAAAGGGACATGGTGCCTCTAATGTAGTATGGTGATCAGAAAAGCTGAAAATCCATGATGATGATGTCCAAAAATGGCAATAAATTATATTAACTGGATTTGAGTTATGTTGTAGAATATGAAGTTGTTAAAGTTAAATTGATTTTCGAGATTTAGATTTTCATTCATATGCAAATATATTTATATAGCTTTTTGATGGATGATATTCATAGAAAATACACTAATTTTGGTCTAGGTTTAAAGGCCCACTGTATTACTTGTAGCTACTTGCTCCCTCTATATACAAAAACAATGCCCAATCGGTGCCTGTTGGTCCCCCATGATCCTCGTTTTCTTATGTTAAATGAGAGCTGAGTTGATGAGATAGCCACCTGTCAAGTGACCTCGCTGGGTGGTCTAATCTCTCCTTTCCACACCGTGATTACAGACACGCTTAAACGATAATACTTAGTCCACTGGTTTATGACGAGTCAAAGTCAACCTTCTCATCCCGTATAACTGACCATTGATCTAACTCATTAAAGCCTCGGTCACAAATGCCATTACGAACTGCTACGAACGACGTACGAACGATTTTCAGACAATGGAAATTCGGGAAGACAATGGAAAAACAAGGAGATTCGTACGAAATTATCGTTCGTACGAACCTTTGTGACCGTAGCATAGACTCCCACAAAAATCATGTCAACAGTAAACGGATGTCTCGTGTTCATTTCGTGAAAGGATAACAATTACAGTTATACAAAGCTTTACATTTGATTGATTAGCCTAATGAAAACAATCAAATCACTTGTTTTTAACATTTGATTGATTTTCATAAGTCTAATCAATCACAATGTTGACTCAATACTTCGCACCTAACCATGTGACGTATAAATAAAGAAAATGTATGCTTGTTTTGATTATCTTCTTCATTAATTTATCAAAAACATATTAAAAACTACTTGCAGCTAAAATGGCTTCTAGGGTGGTTCACAAAAGTACTTGATGTTTATCACAGAGCATGAACAGGGGCGGATCTAGCTTTTTGCCAAGGGGTGTGTTTGACCCAATAGCGGATCCAGGATTTTCCTTCTTTTCCCCCCTTTTCTTTCCTTTTTTTCTTCACTTGGCCGCCCAAGGAGGGAGGTTAAACCGCCGAACCACCCCCTAGATCCACCCCTGATGAATGGTGAATGGAACATG
>JAVYIG010017635.1:0-25099 GCA_035222895.1 Strongylocentrotus droebachiensis | reverse complement strand
GACGCCTAAATCAGGTTGTTTTTGATACTTCATTTAATATAAACATGAGAGGTGGTGGTGATATGAACTTGATTCTCATTATGATTGGAATGTTGCTTTTTATTCTTTCATGTACGTTTCTGACTTGAAATGTATATTTTTGGGGAAAGGGAAATCCCATTAAAAAAAAAAAACTATTGCAGATGTTTATCACTCAATCAATGATACAAAACTGTGTCATAAAGTGTGTTGCAATGATATACGTTTGCTTAAGTAGTATGTAAAATAACAGATGAATGAACGTGCAACTCTCTAATGTAATTTTAAAATCAAGATGAACAGGTGGTAGGGGAGAATTGGAATTAAAATATATTTCTTGTTACTTTAAAGACAGTTTGTATTATTGTATGAATTTTGTTTTTGTTTTGCTTAACTTGATCATACAATTTTGGTTTTATTCTAATTGTTCTACTTTCATTTTAGTACAGTATGACAGAGGGGAGGGCAAATCATTTAATGGATTTATTATAATTCACCAGTATAACATACAGAATAATGATTCTATTCTGAAATATTTTAATAGCTGCCTGGCAAAAAAAAGTTAATAAGAAAAAGCCTTAAAATGTCATAAAATATCTACATGTACCATTCTATTCCGATAGCCACTTAAACACAATTTGTCCAAAAAATAATTTTACTTCTGTGACTTTCACTTATTCGACAGTAATACAGTTTTATCATGTAGCAAATCTGACTCATGAGAAAATCAAATTTAATATGTACCATACTTAATGTGCTTTATTAGCAGTATAATCGTGTCTTTCAAAGAAATTGCAATTAATTCAACTTATTGTTTATTCTTGTTCAGTTAAAACAAGAAAGAAATGTAAAATGAAACACTTCATTGTCTATATTGAAAAGAAATATATTGTTCTTTAGAAAAGGTAAATATTTGTATTGCATATTTATAATTGTCAAATGCAATATTTTATGGTAAAAGGCTGAAATTCAATATTTTATGAGATAGAAATATATTGATATTTTACAATATACCGGTACATGTATTAACCATGAAAATCTTATAGATTTCTTTTCTTTAACCGCAATTGTCACATGATATTTTGACTGATTTGTTATGCTATCTGTATATTTTGTCCTTTTAAAAATGTTCAATTTATTAAGTTTGTACAATGTTATTGTTTATTTTACGCAACTTTGACCCAAAATCCATTCCAGTGTATTATCATTGAGAACCCGAGTTTTTAATGCACAAACTCATGAAGACTTGGTATCAGCTGTATACATCAAGAAAGTTGTATATCATGTCATTATTTCACATAAAACCTTTAGCTTGAATAGGAAGAGACTGATCTTTAGTGATATACTTGATGTATTACATTACTGAGGCAGCAATCCCATCATATTGTTTATTTAGAGCCAGAAGGGTGTTAGGTCTGTGTAACTGACATGAGTTAAAGCCCTTCTGATACTCAGTAGACGTTGCATAGTTGTATCATATATACATTGCGCATGCTCAGGCTTTTGCTATTAAATTGAAATATTTTGCATTTTCATTAATACTGAAATGACAATTATGTTGAACGATGCTGCTAGGTATAAAAGGAAATCAACTTTGAATATTCTTTGAAGTCATCAATAGCATCAGATTTGAAAATCAGAGCTTAGTATACTTACAAAAATACACTTTAGTTCTGTAAAAAAAATGTGAGTTAGGGGTATAGTTAGGGGTACAATTTGTGGTAACAATATTAATGTAGGTATTAGCACTTTCATTCGCTTTGTCTTATGTTGTGAAAATGATGTTAGGTGGTAAGGCAATAGGCATTGGAAATAGATTTAAAACCAAATCATTCATACACTATGAGGGGATCAGTGATTTACTGTGTCATCTAGTCCCTGGTCATTGATCATTCACAAACACCTTTTCACTAGTGAATGATGTTCTGTATATCCCCAGGTTACAGTGGGAAAGGAATGAAATTCATGTTCTTTTAAAAGTAATTATTGTAATATTCTGAAGGGCAGAACATAAGAAATTGTACTGATATTTTGTTTGTTTGAAAAACACCATTATTCCAAAGTGGGCATACCGGTATTGTGACATTAAACAAATTTTGTTCAGAAAGAAAGATGCATCAAACAGTATATTGGTACATGTATTTCTATAAACTACCAAATTATGGCTGTTCTGTATTGATTTCCATGTACTGTATGTATTGTCTAGCATTTCCTAGATCACATTTTAATCTGCCAAAAGAAGGAAATGCAATTCCCATGTAATATACATGCTGGGGTTTAAATTCTTTCATAATTCTGTACATGTATTTTGATGGGTACTTTTTTATACCACTTGTAACTTTTTAGCAATAAATTGAAAGGTTTGGATGAGAAAAATCTACATGAAAATTGTGTCTGTCTGTTGTGTATTGGATACTTCATTAGTAATTATTGCAAGATTATTTGAATCTACAACTCTAAGATTATGTGAATAGATATAAGACTCTTAAGCGTAATTAGTATTTAGATTTTGTTTGATGTTTTGTTCCTGGAAAATAGATAAATCAAGATAAAATTGTTTGGTTTCAACATATTGGGTAAGGAATATTTGACATTGTTTCTTTCCATCTAAACATGCAAAGAAGGCATCCCCTCCCTAGCTAGTCTCAACCCCCCCCCCCCCCCCCCCCCCCTCAGTCCTAATTTCAGTTCATCTGTTATCTTGCATTATTCTGTGGTGTCTTTTCAGAACATATATTTAACAACTAAATTATTCATAACCCTTGTAAATTTGATGTTTTTGTGCTTTTTCGTTACTCATTAGAAATGAAAAATGGACTGGTTGATTTAGGGCCTTCGTTAAATACTTTTAGATGTCCTTGGCATATTCTGTGGTGTTTCCAAAACATATTGATGAGCCATTCTCTTGTCTGTTTTGTTGAATTTCTTCCTGTTTCTGTACCCAATGCAATATGCAGTATACTTGCTACTTCTTTCTCTTCGTCTCCCCATCTTTCTCGCTCTCTCTCTCTCCCCATCTCTTTCTTTCTTTCTCCCCTCTCTCTCCCCTCTTTCACTCACTCACATACTTGAGGATCCATTCAATTTGGCTAATATATTTTCAAGATTAAATCCTGACTAGATCCACAGAATTAAAAAGGGCAACCAATTAAAAATTGGACATTTCAAGAGCAAGTATGTCCAAACTTTATTCCAGACATACGAGGAGACATGATAGGAGCAATATTGCTTTTCATATTAAAGTCATAGGTACATACACTCACTAGGATCCAATCAAAACAAATAATATATTGGATCATATAAAGGATTTCCCTCTAATCTTCTACACCTCAAGGAAAGGATGTCAAATTGACATATTTAAGCAAAAATGTCATATTTTCCAAACAAACATTATTTTCCATGCATTTATGGCTCTATATGAATAGGATATACATGGTAGCATTTCACACAAATGGCTTAAAGATACTATGTCCCTTTTGCAGCCAACATCAAAATCTCTAGAACTTTGCAGGAATTATCAATATGTCATGTATGTCCTATCTGTGAAATTTAAACGTTAGCAGTGTTCTAATATTCAAATTATGCAAGGAAACCCGTTTACTTGCTAGACTTTACTGTCAGACACTATTGAGTGACTAACTGATTTTTGTATCTTCTTTGGTAATAACATACATAAAATGAGCTGTGAAGGGTATACATGAGCATTTGTCTACATCAATAAACCACTTCTTGTAATGGCCAAAATTAAACTGATTGAATCTGGTACAATGGTCTGAAAATCAGACTATTACTTACTGGCTCTATAGCTATTAAGTCAATTTGAAAACTAGTACCGGTAGTCCTTATTTTCCCACTTGTAGACATTTTCAAGCCCCCTTTTTTCTAGGGAAGTTCTAAATTACCAGTATTATTATCTTTCAAATGCAGTTGGAATTTAACCTTTCCATTTTTTTGGCCTGCAAATGGGACATAGTACCTTTAATGTACAATAGCAGAGCTGAATAAATGCACAGATCACCTGATATGAGGAGGTGCACAGATCACCTGATATGAGGAGGTGCACAGATCACCTGATATGAGGTGCACAGATCACCTGATATGCAGAAATAATTGGTAAGCTATCAATGAAAATGATGAAATTCTTAGCTCATGCAGTGCCACAATTTGCAGTACACACATTGGTATATTCATACCAGAGAAATCATATTATATTTTAAACTTTGTCATCATTTTCTAAACAGAACATGTTATGTTGTCCCCAAAATAAATTTCTAAAATCTGAATTATAATACATTTGGCCAGTATTCTATACTGATGAAAAATATACAGTAATGTTTGAGATCAAACAGGAATTTATTTTGGATGCACAGTATTTTAAAGATTTGCATGTAACCTTTTGTAAAACATAAACTCTTAACCAGTTTGAAAAAAGCATGCAGATTAATTATAAATGAAAAAGTCAGTTATCAAAACAGAAAAAGAAAAAACAATTATGAAAGTGATATAAAATTTCTGATAACACTGGGTACACAATGGGCAATTCCACGGTAACGGAAGGACACTCAGACAAGATTTTTGAACTTCAGGTTCATACTAAAAGAACTGTTTTATGAGTATAAGATGTGAAACAGTACAGATATAATACCTATATAAGTGCCTTTAATTCTCCCCAAAAAAATTGTCATTATAGTTAAGTAGTTTAAGAATGTGCATATTAATTATCTCGGTAACGGAAGGACATAAAAATGGACATGGTTTTTCCAGTTAATTAGTGTTTATCCAAACTTTGTGAAGTTGATGAAGCTTTCCACTTGACTGAAACACATTTTGTTCCCCATAGTTTAATACATACTAATAAAACAGTACTTTTAGTATGAACCTGAAGTTCAAAAATCTTGTCTGAGTGTCCTTCCGTTACCGTGGAATTGCCCCAATGCAAACCAATTACAATGCAAACCAAAGATGTAAGAAAATAAGACGCCTCCCCTTTTCATAGCCATTGTAAATGATGGGTAAAAACATAGACAGCTATCACACTATAGACTTTACATCATGAAGTCTGTACACTCCTGGGTAAAGGCTTGTTGGAAAATCAATGATTTAAAGACCATTGACCTATGTCTTGACCCAAAGCAGAACATCAACTATAAAGATGAATAACATAATTTTTGCCATATCTAACAAAGGTAACATAACATTCTGCTATCTTAAACTTCTCAATATGGCTTTCATACGTTGATGATTGTGCCCTATACAATGTGTCCCATAACAAAATTGGACTAGCATGCTTCCAAAAATGTGGGGCAAATTTCACCGTCACCTGTTGATGGGGAATATTTTTAGAAGAACAAAATTGTCCTTCCACTGGTACCAGTGAATATTTACCCCACATTATTAGTAGTATGCTTGCCTGTTTTTATTGGGACACCCTGTATATCTTGCGTTGCTTGGAGTCTATGAAAAAAATAAGTCATGCATGTACATAGAGTTCCAACAATATTCCACGGGTTAAAATTCTGCTATCTAGATTATTTCACAACCATCAAAACTTTTTCATTCTAATGTACCTGTATACTAACTAGGGAAAAACGAGAGGTGCGTAATGGACCATCCATACATAGATACACTTCATTTGGTGGTGGTGGTTATTTTACCTGACTGCTAAGAAAGCATAAATGCTTGTTAGTAAGCAACCAGACGGCCGACGGCTTTAGGTCCTCTCCGAGACCACCGAGACCACTGCTCTACCGACTGAGCTATCGCGCCTCCACCATATCATCAGAAGAGTGAGAACTTTTAAAGATTATCAAGGGCCATATTGATATAATGCCACATTACAGATTGAATGGTACAAAATAAATAAAAGGAGAATAGTTGGCAAACATACTCATACAGTCGCAAACATGATGCCAAAGTACATTACTGTCACAATGTTTGCACGAGTGCGTGAGCGATTGTTTGGAACAATATATAGAATATACTCTATAGGACAATGGACTAGCACAATATCATTCAGGTACATGTACGTTAAATATTGCTAGTTTCCACATTGTAAATATGGAATAGTTAAACATCAATTCATCATTATTTGTTATCATAATTCAACACGAAGATAGTATCTCCCTTCAAAACTAAAAACAACACAATTAATGCAGAGTGTTGCCTGTTATTGATATACGGTATAACATGATATAAATCAAAATTTCCAAACAAAAAGTTAACTTTCATAGGGGCATTATATTTAAACTAAGTCATCTCATATGAAATCACATTTCTTTATATCAATGTTAGACTGAGAACAAAATCTGCAATAGAATTAAAGTGTTTTTTTACAAAAGCATAAAGTTTACCTTTGCTGCATTTTTTTGAGAAACCTAGCAAATCCTTTGGCAAAACTTATTTCTACACAATCCACAAATTATTTGATATAATGTATTACAAGTATTTGTTTAGTAACACAAAGCCCATCACACACTTCACGGTCTGACTATGATTCGAGAAGTACATTCAAACATATAAAATCTTAATGATCAAGGAGCTGGATAGTCGTACGAATATAAATTTTAAGGTATTCTAAACTAAAAGCTAAATCGGCTCCTAATAATGGATACACCATTATACCAGTAATGTGATTATCTACGATTTGAAATCGATTCAGCATTTCTTGTGATCAGAAAACTTAAATGCACTAAAAGGGCTGGTTTTTTAGTATTCTTATAATGTAGAGCCTAAATCAGGAAGATGATTTACGTTTAGATTTCAATACTAAATGAAATTGTCAACTCATTGAAAATCAGATAGTAAGATAGTATAGTGTGTGGTGGGCTTGAAGCAATTTGCCTCAAATATATATGCATTTGAGCTACTTTATAATAAACAAGATAAGTCCATTTCAAACACAATACAGTATGTATTGTGTTGAACAAGATACATACTATGTATCTATGATAGCGAAAGGCTGACATGCAAAAAATATCTGTCAGTATCTGTGTTAATAGCATTCACAAATTTGTGATTGCCCCATAAAACAACACATTGGAAATATTATAGAATCTACAACCATCATCAATCATAATACTTTAGATTTGATCCAAAGTACTTTGACTAATGTATATAAAAAGTAGGTATACATACTGCTAAATCTCCTACTAGTTTGAGTATATTAGTATGGATCTTCAAATATCATACTGTGTTGGTAAATGGCACCAAATTACACCTAACAAAATGCAATGTTTTACTGCATATATTTGCATATTTTCATAATGAAACAACAGCAATTGTGCAGTACCGGTATACGTTGTGTAAAACACTTTAGCCTGCAATAATGGCTCAATAATCCTTGCAAATACATGCACATGACACTTGACTAAATTGTAAAATGATTATCATGAACATTACTATCATCAAAATTGCAATGACTACCGGTAAAAGCAATAATACAACCTTGTTGCTGTATATGGTCACTTTAACCTAATACTGTATGCCTCTTAATACCAGACACCCCGTAAATGGCTGTATATCTTCATATTTAAACTAATATGCATCGACAGGTCAACACATTTAAATTAGTTGACTCACATGCACTTGTTTATACCCAGCACAACAAGCGTACAGCAGCGCGCGTTTCGGCTAATGTTAATGCGTCCACAAAGCAAATTGCAGTTGTTTACACAAATAATTTGTGTTACCGGTATACAAGAACTACCGTAACATATTTAATTCTAACAGTGTGAATGCAATGGGAATATACAAGGGATTCTGCTCTCAAAATTTGGTGTCCAGAAACTTCTTACCGGTATTTATGATAAAAACGTGGATTTTGTACCAAGATGTAAAGTGCACTTTTGGGTCAAACTTCAGATCGGCATAATGTCTTAACTATATGCAAACACCATAGGTGAGTTCACAATTGTGCAGTTTTTACAGGGAAAAACAGGAGATCTCAAATATGTACTGGAGAAATATACGCTGAAAAAAATGCATTTTTGATGTTTGTATAATTATGACCTTGTCGATCATCTAGAATTGTAATTAATATAAAAAATAATTTACATTTATCTCAGTGTTCGATTGAAGTCATTTGACAAATACAAGTGTCCGGTATTAAGAGCATACTGTTTAGCTTATACAAAATTGAATGGTTTTGACAATCCTCGCGTAATGCTGCAGTTTCACTGTTTCACCGCTTCACAGTTAGTGTACTGCATTCATGGGTATTTTATTTGTATGTCACCAACATTTCAAGACATTTCATTGAAGGTTTTTCTGTCTAGTAGTAAGAAGAAATAGCTTTAAGTGTCTGATAATAGTTTAACGCATCATACATGTAGCTTTCCCACTCTGAAAATCAACTTCTTTGATGTCCCATTTCATTGCATTATCTGTAAATTGTTAAATAGATCTTGTGTGAGCAACTTTTTATATATTCACACAGCCAAATACAAATCCAATAGAAACCTTCAAATTCAAATAAAAACATGATTTGATCATGATCAACCCTCTTATATCAGAAGAAACACTAGTTATTTCAATGTCATTGATTACACCATGCATCTTTTCATTGTTTGCAAGACTCAGACAACAACAAATCTTCAGTTAACTAAGCAAAATGTCAGACAGAGATTCATTGTAGAACCACACCGTTCGGATATGGAGCTGGTATATATACACATGTTCCATAATAATAATAATAATAATATTCAGTTCTTGTATAGCGCATATCACCAGACAGCAGTATTATCCAATTTACGTTGTGGACGGGTCTTTTCATGCTACTTCATTTCACTAAGCTACCTTAATATGGAGGACAAAGGTATGGGAATGAGGGACTTTAATTGCCAATGGGTTAAATACTACAGTTGCATGGTATGCAGATACTACAAGGAGGCATGAAAGAGACAAGCTACAAATAACTTTCATATGTACCAGCAACAAAAATATATACATAGACAACTTTAAGAGGGGGATGATTCAACGTCATGGCAGCCAAGTATTAGCAAACCAAAAAATATGTAAATGCCTGAAGTGCTGGGTATTTCGAAGCCTGAAGACGGCTTGGAATAAAAAAAAAAATTCAGGTGAATTTCTGAGATGCATTGAAAAGTTGATGTTAAAGTACAATAGCATTTATCAATCTAGAGGCATGATTATAATATAATACAGGATAACCAAATAACATTTTCATCTTAAATGTCACCTATTCTTTAATTTTGCTAATACACTTCATTTAACTCAAAATAAAAGATTTCCCCCCCCCCCCTTTTTTTTGCAAAATATTCTGCAGAATTTCTGTAATACTTTTGATCTCATAACAAGTACCATTTAATATGCATAGACACAGTGCTTCCTTTCATATTGCTTGGCAATGCACTGGAAATTACACTATAACAATCTTATACACAATATTACTGAAATATACAGTACATCAATGTACCATCATATTGTATCTTTCATAAAAGAAGTGGTTGGGTGCCATATGCTTTCATCTAAATTGGCATCCTGATTCATCGCCAACCACTAGGGATTTTTTGTGTTGATTAGAAAGAGGATCACGTGTAGAATATCAACTCTGGAATTTGGCCGTCATCGACCGATGTTCCATTGTTGTTGCCAGCGACGTATGCAAACTGGAACATTACTTTGCCGTTTGAAGCAGATTCATGAACAACCTTCCGAAGACCCTTGGTGCCATAGTGGGAATCAGGACCCTGAAACAAAAGCAGAAGCAAAAAGGAATAGTAATGCCTCTCATCCATCCTAGAGTCTGTTATGGGTGGCTACAGGGTATAATTATTACACTGGCTTTAAAGTCCAGCTGCCCAAAGGTGTTGAAGGGTATTGTTAAAGGAATAATTCCCTACCAAAAACCTAATTACTACACCTGGGTGGAGAGTGGCAAGTGTAGATAAATGTTCTGCAAAAGGACAAAATTCTGAGGCTGGTTCTCTAATTAATCATGAACGATTGGATCAACAGTACTGTGATTTCTCTTAGACTAAAATACCTCTACACATGACTATGCTTTCAATATGGCTAGGGAAATACTACTCCAGTTCATAGGTCATGTAATGTGAGGAGGATGCAGAGACAATAGGATATGATTTTTTTTTTTTTTTTTTTTTTTTTTGTGAACAAAAAGAAGGAATTACAAAAAATTGAGGAAGACAGCATATGAAACATATGGATATATTAATTAGGCTGGCTGCTAACATGAGTACCAGCACATCAAAATAACTGGATATCAAAGTAGCTGAAAACCCTTGATCTTTTATGTCTGACACAGAAGGGTACCTACCTAGCAAGCAAGCAAGCAAATAATGGTTAGGCCTAAAGCTTATTGATAACTCATGGCCTTTGGTCTATGTATATATTTGTATATGTAACCATGCAATGAAATAGTTCAACATCATGCATCTACATGTATATGAATAAATATACTTTTACAACAATAGAAGATTCAAACAAAGGAAGAGTAAACACTGTTTTTAAGTGTCTATCTGTTTCTATCATGTCCTAAAAACATGTAAATCTCCCTGCATAGTGTGTGTTAACCTTTACTGATTTTGAAGAACATTGAAATTGTAAAATTGAAAAAATCTGTGAAGGAAATATTGAAAGCCATTCACATTATATTTGATAATCCACTTTTCCCCCTTTCAATTCAGCACATCATAAAGCCGAGACGATCAGAACAAACATGATACAAAAAATACTTCATTCGACTCACCTTTAGAGTTGCACTAGCAACATAGTTTTCACATGGTTGGATTTCAATTGGGTCTTTGAACATGACACGGAATGTAGAATCAGTACCATCACAGCTGAAGCTCGTATCATTCTGCCCCATCATCTCCTCTGTATCAGCATGAATTATCTGAAGAAATACAACATACATATTACATTTATTAAGCGTCACCTGTACCAGTCCAAAGTCTATCATTGTAACCCTTAGGTCACTACCCAATACAAGTGATTGGGGTGTGCAGGTGGACCACTACACCTGGGATTCCCCCTACTCTTATTCAAATAGTGCAGTAGGTTCTTAACATGCATACATGAGTAGGTGGTGACTCTCCTACACAAGGGACCCAATTGACAGTCCTATCCAAGGGACGGAGGGTTTTCCAGTGTAACCTGCACTGTAGTCTGGGGAGCAGAGGAGAGGCATGTTAAAGTGGAATCCAACCTTGATAGCAAACTACTCTAGAAGAAAGCAGAACAATCAGAGAAGCATACTGATGAAAGTTTGAATGAAATCAGACAAAAAATGAGAGCGTTATGAATTTTTGAAAGTTGCAATCACTATAGGTATGGGCTCTTAAAATTGGCTGAATCAGTAAAGTCTCTCAGATTTTGTGGCGGAAACTTTCCTATTTGTTCCAACACAAAATTACTAAATTTCATTTTCTTTCCCCCAAAATGTATGATTCAGGATGGTCTTTTCTTTTTGGTGAACTTGTAATTATATACTATCCTAATATATTTGAGTAGTGCCCCAAGGGTGAAGCGGTTGGGAGAAAAACAGAAATTAGGGATATATCTTTTAATGCTAGTTACAACAGAAGAGTTATCCGTCACTATGTCACAATCCACTGATAAAATTGCCAATTTAAGATTTGCATAGCTGTAGTGATCTCGTGTTTCAAACATTCATAACTTTCTTATTATTTGTCTGATGTATTTCAAACTTTCGCCATTCTGTTTCTCTGATATTTCTGCTTTCATTGAAATGAACTTATTACAAAGGTTGGATTGCCCTGTAGTGCACTATTATATGCAGGCTTCAGTCATCTCAAGCCTGGCATAACAAAACTGTTGTATCTATAATGGTATCAGGTTGCCACTACATCTATAAAGCAATTTCCAAGCAAATAAAAAAGCACATATTTTGAGAAAACTATAAATATTTATTGCACTGTATACATTAAGAATGGTGGAAAATGAACAACGATAGTTGTGTACATATTTACGTTAATCAATTTTCACTACAATTTCATCTCATCATGATAAGGTTCTATACAGAATTAGTCAGGTTGAAAATCTTTGTTCAAAATGGGAGGTTCTTTTGTTTGAAACCAAATTCTAAGGAATGCTCTTCACCAATCTTTCTTTTTTTCCTGACCAGTACTCAATTTCTGTACACATTTTGTTGACTTCTAAATCATCCTACCTCCCAATGCTATACAGAATCTCCTTGAAAAGTAATTATGGAGCCCTCATATAAACATGGTCAAAGGGAAGAAATCATGTCACGATTTCGAAGTCGGTTTCTTTATACTCAGTTACTCACACCCTCAACAACACCAGCAATCATCCAGCCAGTGATTCCTTTCTTTGCTTGTCTAGGATGTACACACTTACCTGTATATTAACGGTGTAGTCTGCAGGACCATGGATGGAGCCATACAGCCCAAACCCAACAACAAATATTCTCCGGTTCACTTGGAATCTATGCAGCAAAGAAACAAAACATGTGAAATTATTCTTAATGCTATATATTTACAGCTTATTAGAATTATTCTCAAAATGATCAAATAATTAGTTTGCATAGCAAGAATTAGAAGTCCCTGTTGGCAGCTTGTAAAGAAGACAAAAATATAAATATCATAGTACAAAAACAATGGCAAATGAAAAGTACATTAGATAACGTAGTTATTGTGTACCTCACATAAAGCTATTACTCCATAATTATGATAAACAGGGTGATAAAAAGGGTACATATAAACCTAGAATTGTAACTGGATGTTGTTCTTTAAAAAAAACTAAGATCAACGTTTTCACAATTCTTTCTCCACAGGGAACTACCTACCTTATCCGATCACTAGTGCCACTGTAGCCCCACCTACTCTCCACTTGCAAAAAGCGTGTCAAGGTCTGTTCTTTGCCTGTTAGACAGCATCTAGGATTAGAAGGGAACTCTGTAGCTGGCTTAGGGTTCACTGTGAAGTGAAGAAAAAGATTCACCACTTCCCTGTCAGTCAAAATCCCAGACTGGGCAGCTTTGTTGGCAAATTCTTCTACTGTCATGAGGGGAAAGCGGATCAGTTTAAGAGCACGTCCAAGAACCCTTCTTTTGTTCTCTGGTGTTGGTCTAGCCTGCTGCCTCACTGCTTCGTGTTCGGCCCAGCGAATGACGGCATTGAAGAGCATGCTCTCCTTGATACCAAGTGTGTCTCGTTCTAGCACAACGATAAGTGTGTCAAGGTCGATGTCCGTGAAACCTTCTGCACTCAGCGCCTCTACAGTGTTTTTGTCAATTGTTTCCAAACAGAGATTGGCAAGTTGTGGTTCATCAAACAGTCTGGCTTGTGTAAGCAGCATGAAAGCATTATCCGCACTAAGGTTCTTCTTGAGAAATTCCACACAAGCGGATTCAAGCGCAGGTACAGCATATTTCTTAGCTGTATAAAGTGTTGTCATGACGCTCTCTGGTCCAATCTGTACTTCATCAGAGTACAGGAAGCGCAGCAAAGCAAGAAAGGCTGCAGGCTCCACATCGGGTAGTTCTACCTCACTTGATGTGGTAGCCATGCCACCGTTGAACATGGCATCAAAGACAGCACTTCCCACCGACAAGACGAACTTGTGAGCAGGTATCCGCTGCATGTTGTCTCCTTTCCCAACGATGAAGTGCACATCACTCAAGGTTTCATTGTTAAACATAAACGCCATACGTTCTTTGACACTGGTCTTGGTAGATTGCCAATTGTAAACTACAGGTTCACTACGACTCCTCATCACTGTGGAGACAGGAATAGGAGCAGGAGGTGGTGGTAGAGTTGGCTCTCGTTCTAGCTGTAAGTTCCTCTGTGCTGCAGCACCAGCCATAGTGCATACTTCTCACTTGTGAAGTGACCAAACGATCAACAGCAAGACACATGTAGCCTGTTTGAAGAAGAAGAAAACAAATGAAAGCAAGGTTGACAAGGATTTCAAAGTTACATGTTATCCTGAAGCATCACTGGCCATGCAGTAATTCACACAGGACCATCATAGTTTGAAACTTTGAGTTTGCGAAACCTCAGAGTTTTAAACAACAATCCTCTAAACAACGACAAGGGTTAACGTGGGACAAAAATAAAAGAGTGTTCAAAGTATCAAAATTCAAGATGGGTAAGCAGTCATTGTAATTATGAAACCTTGTGAATCTTTTAAATCAAATGCATCCAAACGGCGCATAACTTATAAAAACGACCCCATTGCTTGTAGTGTAGTTACATGTATCACATTAACCACTCATGGTTTATAACTTCAAGTAAACTTAAAGTTCTGAACCCACAAGTGTTTCCACAGTTAGGATTCCACATGGTCCTATAAATACAAGATGAATTCAAAGTTTAAAACTACAAACAGGGTTTGACCCACAGATTACAGAATCTTGTGTGTATCTTCACATGTACTGTAGCTACTGATAGCAGAGATGCCACTGAGAGTCCTAAAGATTAAAGAAAATTATGGCGGAGTAAGAGTAGCGGACAATGACCTGGGGTCAAGGGGCAAAGGCCTACCAGGGTTGGGGGCAGTGCCCCCTAAAGGCAAAGCCACAGGGGTTTTGTGTTTCCAGAGTTTTTCTTTTCTGTTCTAGTAGATGATCAGCATTTTTGTAATGTTAATCACACCTTTACTAATTTAGTAATCATCATCTAGAAATATGCGGAAGGTATATAACTACAGTTTTTATAAGCAAATCGTATCACTCCAATAGCAAAATGTAAAATGACCAATTTCAAAGTGCTTTGTATGAGAAGAAAGAAGTCAATGTCATGACAGGCTGACAGCCCCATTGTCAAAGCCTTTCATCTCAAATTGACGAGAGGCTGCAGCATGAAGCAGCTACTTATAGATCCAATGCTGTTTTTACTTACATGTAGATCTACATCATGACATTGTGCATCCGCACATGCACCCTAGACCTACAGTGTATCTGCAAGAACCTAGGCTTAAGTTAAAGATTGAAGGAAGCAGACTGCACTGAAGAAGAAGAAAAAAGAAAAAAGAAAAAAGAAAGAAGAAACCATGAGCGAATGCCGAAGCCAGCGTGCAATCACTAGTAGACTCTAGATCTAGTAGTACAACTTACAAGTAGATCTAGTCTACTACAATGTTCGTCGCATGTGGGAAGGTCAAAGGGGTTAATTTGAACGCATTTTAGGTTTTGTTTACCCGCCTCTTTATGCATGCAGGGATATAGACCGAAAGCTTCAGTCTCTGATATCGACGATTGCATCTGGCTCCTCTGACCGCCTCTATAGCTCTAGGCTCTAGATCTATACATATTATGGGGAATGTCAACAAATGTCAGTTTTATTAAAGAAATGACCCATATCAGACGGTTATTTCTGTCTGGAGTCAGGCTAACTCGGACCCGGGGACAACTCGGCCCACATGCAAAAACGGTCATTTTTTGCATGTTTAGGTTTAGGGTTAGGTTTAGGGTTAGGGTTAGGGTTAGGGTTAGGGGTAGGGTTAGGGTTAGGGTTAGGGTTAGAGTTAGGGTAAAATGAAAAAAAATGACCATTTTTGCATCTGGGCCGAGTTGTCCCCGGGTCCGAGTTAGCCCGGATCCTTTCTGTCTATAGCAATTAGCAGGGATATGGCCTTGGGTAGGTTATAATTACCATATTCCATATTATTACCTAGCCCTAAAATACAATAATATCATATGAATGCGGTATTATGATACATATTAGACCTAGTCTACATGTAATAGATCTATGAACACCGGCAAAAAAAACAGATTATCAATCAATTATCAATCAGCAGATCGATGACCAGTAGGGGCGCTGGTCCGAGAATAAGGATCGTCTTCATAAACGAGGATCGTCTTCGTAAACAAGGACCGATGCGTCCTCATAAATAAGGACCGTCTGCATTTTTGCAGACGTTTCATATTTTTGATCGGCACATTGGCGATGCTAAAAATGGATTCTGCAATGATTTTCTTGATGCATTTTACATTGACATTGTACAGGGACATTCACATTTTAAGCAATAAATCCTTGGGAAGACGGACAACCCATAAAAGTAGACGGTGAACTAGGGTTATTTTCCCCCAGGGAATCCATTTTTGGCATCGCCAGCAGGCGGTTTGTAACATGAAACCCCCAGAGCGCCGATGAAAAAAAACGTCCTTGAAAATGCAGACAACCCTTATTTTTGAGGACGCATTTTGTCCTCGTTTATGAGGATATCCTTGTTTATGAGGACGATCCTCATTCTCGGACCAGCGCCCCTACTGATGACGATCAGACATCATCAACAATTCATCAATCATTCCTGAGCTGAGGATCCAACTTGACTCAATCTAATTCTTAAAATAAATGAGTCAGATTCATTACAAGAAATAGAGGAAAGTCCTACCACAATCAATGAGGTCAAACATCACATTAATATATTCATCTGCGTCATGTTTTATCCTGTATAAACTGTTCCAATGCCATGTTTCCTTCTTCACAGCTCCAGCATTATCTCGCAGATTTAGAAATGTCGTCAACTAGAGGTCAGGTCAAATTTTACCGCCCAATTATCATCAAAACAAGCCAAAATTCTATTCAACACGCAAGACCAAAGGAAAATGACGTTTTCAGTTAGTCTAGTTTCCAGTAGTTAAAGAAAAAAAAATTGTTTCCCGGCGCATACCAATGACCAATTATTAGAGAAAGCAGGGAGTTTCACCTTCCTGGAGAAGAAATATCATGGTTGAGAATATGAGATGGTGTTATCCTTCCTCAACGAGCTTCCCGCCGGGGAAAACAGGGTGTGTGCGTCACAGAACTGTATTTAAGAGTTCTGTGGTGTGCGTGTATGTGTGTGTGTGATCTAAGATCTAGATCGAGAAAATAATACGCAATATTTTGACATTATAGGAGGTGTATAGAGAAAACGGGGAAACTACTAGAGATAAGGAGGAAATTTTAAAGGAAATTAAACTATTAGTATAAACATTTATATTTTTTAAGGACTGATACAAATCAAAACGATCCTTTCTTTTTTTATGAACACAATAATTTTATAGGGAAATAGTGATTTGTTAGTAGAAGTAGTGAATGAAAAATAAATTATGAAGGGGTGAATTAACAGCATCTCAAAACAAGGAGTTAATTACCTTAATTGAGAAAGGAGCTAAAGATACCATATTAAAAATTATCGACCCATCACCCTTTTGAATGTAGATTATAAAATTGTCTCTAAGGTTCTGGCAATTTGAAAGAGGATGAAAGAGGTTTTAAATGAAATAATTCATCATGATCAAGTTGGTTATATATAAAAGATAGAAAATTGGGGAAGCTGTACGATTGATAGATGATGTGTTATGGGGAACAAGGGAAAGGGTTTTTATGTGCAGTTGATTTTGAGAAAGCTTTCGACTCTGTATCTCATAGATATTTATTTCAAATATTGAAATTGTTCGGTACGGGGGATTCGTTTTGCTCTTGGGAGAAACTATTGTATAAGGGGATAAGTTGTGTTATGAATGGTGGTCACTCCACGGGGTATTTTTAAAAATAAAAAGGGGAGTAAGGTAAGGGGATCCGTTGTCGCCATCGAAGTTTTGGCACATGCAATATAAGGAGGGACAGGATTACATTTGGAAGTGTTATATGCAGACGATATGACAATATTTTTGAAGGATATTGGTTCGGTTAGAAGGTCACAATATATTTTTGAATCATTTGAACATTCAGTGGTCTCAAAGTGAATAAAACAAAAACACATTTTATGTGGATGGGTGAGGATAAATGAACAAACCTGCTGGGCCTTTATTTGGAATTTTTGAAAATTACACATTTAAATGATCTACATTTGCCACACTCCACCCAGGTGAAGTAAATGGGTACCCGGTAGGAATTAATTCCTTGAAATGCTAGAACGCCGTATGGCAGCCGTGCTAAAGCCATGCAGGGTAATAATCGGGAGCGCCAGGAGGGTCAAATCTGACTGACATGAGCGCTATACACTGAGAACCCACTATTATTATTTATTATTATTTTAGGGTTTATAGTTATACATTAGATCGAAGATTAAAAGATGATTTGAATTATAAAGAAGTAAGATAAAAAATTGCTAGTATGGTGGAAACAAAGAGATTTAACTATTATGGGAAAAATACATTTGTTAAAAACTTATGCGCTTTCAAAATTAAATTATATCTCATCTCTCGTTATTGTCCCTCACTGGGTATACTGAAGTAGCAAACATTTCATTTGAATTTATATGGAGGGGGAATGATCGAATTAAACGGGCAATAATGTCTCAGGAATGATTATGACTTTGGAGGATTAATTTTGAAATGTCCGTATAATGTGGATGTGTTGAACGTCTTTTATATGGAGATTTTTTTTTTAATGTGATTATGATATAAGAAAAGATTAAGTTCGTTTTAGATGCACCGTAATATATGGAAATGTTGCAAGCATGGCAAGAGACAAATAATTTAAGATATTTGGACGGTTATATGAATCCAATTAGTTTTAATAATAGGAATTATGTATAAATGGAAAAAACTATATTTGATAGATACTTGTTTGAAAAAGGGATTGTTCAAGTGAATCACTTGATTGAGAAAGCTCATGTTAAGTCCGTTCAATATTTTGTGAACCTCGGTATGAAAGGTAATAATTTGCTTATGATTATTGATATTTATGATGCTATACCCAGGTTATGGAAAAAAGGATTAAGGGACAATACATTTCCTCGAGGTCGATGTTTTAAGCTATATCATTTATTTTTATATTTCAGGTATAAAAAAAAAGTTTTAGATGTGGGTTCAAGAACAAATTATGATTATTTTACAAAAGTACTACAGCAAACGTATGATTTGCAGGTATATATGGGATGGGCAAAATAGATATGATTTTATAGAGAAAGAATTATACCAAAAATTACTGTACTCATTAGAAAACAACGAGAATTTCAATTCAGATTTAGGAACGATACTAATGAGCATCTTCATAGATTTGGTTTTGTTGGCGATAATTTATGTTCGTTTTGTAAACAGAAAAAAATTAACAGATAAACATTTATTTTTATCCTGCGGGAGCGTTCAAAGGATATGGCAGGCTTTAGTATAATTTTGTGAGTTAAATGAAATTAAAGATTTAGAATGGCGATATATATGTGTTGGGTTGGCAGGCAGTTCATATAGAATTAAAATCTGTAGGCCTAATACTATAATTTACATGGTTAAGTATGTTATATTTATTTTAAATTTCGGGGGGGGGGGGGGTAAGTACCAACTTTAGAAAAAATGAAGAAAATCTTTTTTAATTATAGGGATGAGGAAAAGAAAATAGCCATTAGAATGGAAAGCTGGAATTACATTTTCTAAAGTGGGAGCAGCTTAGGGTTAATTAAGATTTGTTTTTCCTCTCCACCGTTTGCGGCTTGGTTAACTTAATAATTTAGTATATATTTTTCTTCACTTGAAAATGTTAGCAGACATCCACTGAGTAAGTAGTGTATGTATGTGTGTGCGTGTGTGTGCGTGTGTGTGTGTGTGTGTGTGTAGTGGTGGTGGTGTGTGTGTGTGTGTTTTCGTGTGTGTGTGATTGTCTGCAGATTCATTTGCGAGGGAGCGAACAGAATTTTTAGGATTTGTGTAGTCGCATTGACCATCTGACCGCAACTAATTAGATTTTATTATTTAGATGAAACATGGACCTACTACCAATCATGATAGGATTTTAAGCAAAATCTCATAATGAAAAAACGAATAAGACCTTCAATATATTACTCAATGAAAAAATAAAACTTGCAAGCGTTTGTAGCGAGTGAGCTTTTGGGGAAATCGAGATTGTTTTTTCTTTTACTTATTATTTAGGGTTGGATTGGCCTTTAACAATCCAATTTTTATACAAATTGAATTTTTGAATCCATAAAAGAGGGCTTGCCTGATGTTAATTCCACAACCATAATACATGCAAGAGTTTACCTCTCTTGTTCAAACCCATTTCTATATCACGTTACTGTATTGTTGTATATCAGTAAGTTGATGCTGCTGCTACATTCTGCAGATAACTGTTTTTGTTTTTGAAATTTTTTAAATTAAAAGGACCCGCATATAATGGTCTTATTTGAACAGTTTTACATCTTACTTTCCTCAATATTGAAAATGGGGACCCAGGCCTTCCCATGTCAAGATTCTAAAAAAAAGAAAAAAAGAAAAAAGAAAAAGAAACATGATTGCACCCCCACTTTATGATTTCCTTTAACTGAGACTATGCACGCGCCACTAGGCTTATACTTGGCCTAATATTGGCTTGAAAAACGCAAGGCGACGTTAACATATACTTTGTTTATGATTGACCGGATCGGAGAATGAATGAAGGACAGAGAGAAGATAAGCACACAGCACACAGGAAGAGTGAATTGCTGCGCTAACAAGGTGAAGATCATAACAGAGGAAGTTCTGAGCATTTAGTATGAGAATAAATTTAACGCTATGGTACTTCTTTTATGATACTCAAAACTTAGTAAACGAGGAAGATGTCTAAAAGGCAGATGCTCATGCTCGCAGACGTTCAGTCAGTGGAAAACACCTGCAAAACTGACCCGGCTTGTCCATTTGTCGGTGAGTATTTAGAATTATCTATGTGACTGTATTGTGAATGTGAGTGTGATTGTGTCAATATGATGCTGCAGCTCTGCATGCACATATGACGCACACCAGCTGCTTATCATAGGGTCGACTATGCAAGATGATTCACATTCTTGTGGGAGAAGAATGAAGTTGAACCATCTTAGTAATTATAGTAGTGAAGTGTAATTTGCTTTGATGTGTCGGTATTTGCCAAACTTGTGAAATAGATATAAGAAAACAAACACAAAATCAGCTAGACAAAAAAAATTATGTCAGCTCGTATGAGTCGTAGGACTAGAAGTTTTAAACATTTTTTTACTTTTAATTTGATGCTGCTCGCCGAGACAGGATTTCATGCAAGCCAGATGTAGTCTCAGCGGAACATGAAATGAAATTGATTTTTGCCATCTATTAATGTGTCCATGGATGCATGGCCATGGATTGGAAAACAGGCAATTAATTTGAAAAAATATTGCTAGCTACTCTGCAAATTTAGTGAATACTGAATGAATGATTTCCCATTGCAAAATGCCCCCCACCCGCTAAATAAAAACGAAAACGATATTTCTTGTTTTGTCTTATTCTTACACTTTCTTTCTATCTCTCATTGTCTAACCCTTGCCCTTACTCTAACCCTAGTTTCCCATGTTTTATGTTTTATATTATTTATTAGGTATATCACTCTGAAACATATCTATATATTTTTTTCTTAGTGGGGGGGAGGGGGGGGGGAGGAGGGGTTACATATGGAACTCTTGCCGAAAACAATTAATCTTGCATTTTATTTACTTCATAATATCAACGATCCCCCCAATAGAGACCACTCTCCGGTTACTGAATCTTCAAACCCAACAACTAACAAAATGAGTAACACTTCATTCATCTATATAATATAACCAGTAAAAGTTACACAATGAGTGACCTCAGATTTGTAGCTGAAGGTAAAACAATGGCAAGAGTTCCATGTGTACAAGATTAAATGTTTTCAACAAGACTTCACATGTAGTAAAGATTAAGGATAACAAAATATAAGGTATGGTTTTATACTTTTTCCCAATTGTAGGTGAATAACCCCAAAATTGAAAATGCAAGAATCAAAATCAGTCGAACAGAAATTTAGAGCACTGAATGGATAATACAGTGTATACAAAGCACTAAATTGTGTATATTCAAATTATAGATACAGTATATACATGTATATTTCTTTATTGCAATCAAAACTTGTGGTTGGATTTTAAACTTAAATAAAAATCAAGCAGATGCATAACAATGGTAGAAATAATAGTTTACACAAAGTCAAATAAACTGGCGAGTCTGATATATAAATGTATGAATAACAATTTGGTTGCCATATAGGAACAAGGTAGTAAACATCAAATTAATTCATTTAAGCGGTACAGTATTACATAATGATTGTGTTTAACATTATACAGCAATTAGGGTAGGTATCATCTATAAAATGAGCAGTTAATCTAAATGAAATTGATAATAATAATGAATGATATCATTACCGGTACATAGATTCAGATTTGAGTTATATGTATTGTCCGTTGAGAGACAGAAGGATGTTAACTAGGCCTAATGTTAACAGCTCATATTCATTTCATAAACCCAATGCCTCTCTCTCAACAGATTAAATGTTGCCATTTTGGATAACAATGCCAATGGAGAAAAAAAATGTGTTCCTACAAAATAAATGGCAGCTCGCATGTTTTGCCACTTCTTTTAATTTAATCTTTATTAATTTCAAAGTCATGAAAAGGCACTTACATAATATCAACGAACATGGTCTACAACAACTCCAAATGAAAAAATAATCCCAGTTTTGCATGTTTTTTAAGTATGTGATAGCCCAAAACTTTTCAGCCCTTTTTTGTTCCTTCTTTTCTTCTTCTTCTTACAATTATTTTGTTGACTTTTGACATTTAATGGCACATAAATAGCTTAAAGCATGGACTACAACAACTAAAAATAAGAGAATTATCCAAGGTATGAGTGATTTTAGATCTTATAGTGCTCAAAATCATCAAATTTTTTTAAGGCAGATTTTTAAAAAAATTGTCAGATTTCCCTCCCAATTTTCTGATACCGATATCAGGAGCCAAAACCGCCGATTCAATCATCCAATCCAATCATAGCTCTTACTTTACTACAGGGTTAGGAAGAAACAGTCCTTGTCTGTAGGCATTTTGACTATGAAAATATATTTTCTTTTGCTATGTTCACTAAGCCAATATATTAAAAAAACAAAGTTTAGGAAGCAAATGTAAACAGAAGATTGGGTGTTAGATATGAATTACTAAAGCTTCTTTTCCTTTTACTTGACCCCACCGGGCCCACCCCTTGCCTTAAAGAAAAATCCATCTTGAAAGCAAACTACTCTAGAGGAAAGCAGAAAAATAATAGATGTAGACTGGTGAAATTTAGAATGAAATCAGACAAAAATTGAGAAGGTTATGAAGTTTTGATAGTTGTAATCACTATAGATCTATCTAGAACAGGCCTTCTCAACTGGCGGCGCTGCGCGCGCCACGGTCAGTCAGAGTGGCGCGCGGCCTGTTCCAAAAAAATTGATACAAATTAAAAATTAAAAATTAAAGAAAGAACAACATTAACAAATTATATTTTAAAATAAAAAAACTCAGAAAAATCAAAAAGTCGCAGTCGAAGTTGAGCCCAAAATGTAAGCAAGCCATTTTGTTTGTTTGATTTTCACTTCATTTTGACATTTTTCCGTGTTTATTTGCACCAAAATAACTACATATAAATTAACTTCCAGTGTAGATTTTAGCCAGGAATTGTACAAATTATTTCACATCAATATGAAATTATGATTGATGTTTTATGGAACAAAAAGGTGTTAAAAATGCCACATCTGGGCCTCAAAAAGCCCTAAAATCCACTAGCTTCCGGGGGCTTCGCCCCCTGGACCCCACCCGGTATCGGCTCGGTCGCTACGCTCCCTCATAACACAGTCACCAAACATACAGGTTGGCACTTCAACCTCAATTCATTTTTGTTTTGGCGCTTCTAATAAACTAGTTGAGAAGGCCTGATCTAGAAGATACTTAGATATATAATCTATCTAAGTATCTTCTCCCAGTTCGGAGGTTGATTGCAACATCTCTCCATTTCACTCTATCTTCTGCCATTCTGGTGCATTCTTGCAGTTTTAGTCCACTATAGATATGGGTCTTTAATTGTGCTGAATCAGTAATGTTTCTATGTAGTGGCGGACAACTTTTCCAATTTATTCCAACACACAAAATGACTAAAATGTAAATTCTTAAAAAAATTATGACTCAGGGGGGTCTATTCTCTTTATGCTATCCATAATATAGTTAGAGTAGTCCCCCCAAGGGAGAAGGTACTTATTACTGTAAGAGAAAAACTGAAATTAATGATATTTGTGTTCATGACAAATGGGAGAGTTTATTATACCCACACCTTCGTCACAATCCACTGACAAAACTGCAAATTTGAGATTCTCAAAGACTTGGTGATCTCATATTTCAAACATTTGTGACTTTCTTGTTTCAACATTTTTCGCTATTCTTATTTTTTTTGCGCCAAATAATAATAATAATAATTAGATCAATTTATATAGCACAGCTAGTATATACCCTAATGCGCTGAATTGCCCTTTAACTGACTTTAATTATCACTTTTTTTACATGAAGCTACATGTGGTTGTCTGATGGTAATTTCTCAAGGGGTTTATTAGTCTGAGGGATAATTGTCCCAGGGGATTACCGGTAGTGTTCAAGGGATCGTTTTGCTAGTTATTGTCTGGGTAATATACGGTATGCACTGTGGTTGTGTGTGTGTTCAGGTATGAATTTCTCTTGAAACATGGTTCCCAGTACCGGTAATTTACTTCTTGTTTGGAACAGAGTGAGACATTAATCATATGTACGGTGTACCTCTATTCTACAAAACACAATTTTGACAGCATACAATTCCTATACAGTATAGAGTAGAGCAAAATCTACATGTATGAGTAAATTTGGTCTCATAATTTATGTGTTTTGCATCCTGATTCAACAGATTTGTGAAATCAACCATCACAATGTTACTGAGTACCTTTAAAATGGAGTTGAACATCGTGTCAGCTACATGTATTTGCAAAGAATTTTGTTTTCCAAAATATTTTCACACATCACACCCTCACAAATGAGATATGAAAACCTGTAGATTGTTAGATTCCCATGCAAACTTTTTTGCAAGAATTTATAAATGCCTTGGTAATGTTTTATACTGTACATGTAGCTTAATAATTTGATAAAGAAAGTACATGTAAGAAAAATCTTTTACAGCTGTAGGTGTACTCTACATGTAGATCACCTAAACATACATGTATATACACTGTACATGTACATTGTATTGAGATCTGTATGAGTCTTTTGTAACATGGGATATACTGTACATGTACATTGTTCCAATTAGAAGAGAAAAATTCTTTTATAGCATCTAGAAAAATTACATTTATTGGACAAGAGTGAA
>JAVYIG010017634.1:0-25104 GCA_035222895.1 Strongylocentrotus droebachiensis | reverse complement strand
CCCTATCCTTTTGTTTTTATTATACCTATGATTTAATTTATTTTTTCTTCCGTCCTTTATTTTGTCGCGTTCTTTCTGTTTACTGGCTTCAGCAGCATTTTTATTATCATGAAGCAGGTGGGATTTCTTTAGTGATATTATTTATTCATATTATTTGTTAAAATTATTATATTTCTAAAAGTGAGCAGTTTTTTTGTGTGTGGTAATGAGGATGCTTTGCACTGCATAATTCAACTAATTGAATCTTATTATATTTGCTTTTTGTCTTTTATTGCCACTATCATCAGCCACTCATCAAGTTCTTAATTATTGTGATTATTATTAGTGCCATTACTGCTATTATCATGGACAGTGTAACATCATTTTCATAATTTCAAGATTAGCTTCTATGTCAATGCTTCTATGTTATAAAAAAGTAAAAAGACATCTTGTTATAATTTGGGAATATGTTACAAAGGGTAACCAAGATATAGACCATAAGGACATCTAAGCTTCCAAACTTCTTAGATAGATTTTGATCAAAGGGTACTGAACATATTTTGCAACAACAACAAATATGTCTTCATACATGTAGCCAAGTTGTAATAACCGAAGGTGTACTTCTTCTAATAGGCAAAATAGTTATGTTAACTCCCCTCCAAATGAATGAAAATAATGACAAATGATATTAATAATGACAATTATAATAACATAGTCATTTATAATAACATAGTCATTTATAAAGCGCTCTTACATACATTGAACGGTTCCACAGAGCTTCACAGGGTTCAAACAAATGGACATAAAAGTAGTAAAATTTAATGATAGTCATTGAATATAGTTTTGAGAGCGTTCTTAAAAACATCTAATGAAGGAGACGGGTGGACAGATAGTGGCAGATCATTCCACAGTGATGGTCTGGAGGCTTGAAAAGCATTATCACCAGCTTTGGTGTTTGCTATGGGCACACAGAGTATGGTGCAGCCTGAACTTGGACGAAGGCCAGATCTTGCAGAACGGTATGAAATGATGAGAGTCGAGATAGGTTGGACCTATTCAAGATCCATTCTGAAAGGTTTGCCAGACTTCATCAACAAAGGGGCAGGTTTTATGGATCTTTATTAAACTCTAGATGGTTTAAAACTACACCTTGGTTGATATCATCTTAGTATGTATTATCAATTGTACTTCTGAAGAATAAGTAAGGTTTGTGAAGAATATGTGAGTGTTCTGGGGTTTTTTTCCACAAAGATCCTAAGTTGAACTTCTCTCTAAGTTGGAATTTACAATTATGGAAAGCCATTGGCATCTTTGGACATATTCTGTAAAAGTCATTTTAGAAGGCATAAAATGTTGATTCAAATCATTCATATTTTCTATTATAAAGGAGATTTCATGTTCTTGATGTGGAATTTATGAAAAGTCTAAACTACTAGAATTTTGCTTTTGAATATATTTTTTTTTTAAGGCTAAAAAATGGCTCTCCATAATGTTTAAATTCAACTTAGAGTTGAGTTTGACTAAGAATCTTTGTGAAACACCTCCTGCTCATGTAACTATAACTGATGTACTTATTCTATTATCTCTAATACAAATCAATACCCTGGTCACACTGCTGCGACCCACACCAGACTGATAATAAACTGAGGATAGAGTCTGGATGGCCAAGATTATGTTTGGAATTGGTTGGTGGTTTGCTGGAGTCTTCATATAGCAAACGACTAACATGTGGTTTTCTCTTGATGAGTTTAGATTGGGGATTAAACATGTTTATTTGATTATATACAGTTATATGTATGTTCATCCTGAAATGGAGCTTATGTTAATATTGATATTCATTTATAACATAGTACATCTTGCATTTGTTTTCTCTCATTTTGTACTTACGTGTGTGCATTATTTTTGCTCATGAAACAAATTGTTACTTTATTAACATGTATGCATTGTACATTTGAAAACATATAGGGCTTGTCTGCCCAAAATAATATTAAGAAATGATTTATAACAAAGTGGAAAACAGAAGTGATTATTGCACATATTTTGCATGTGCTTGAAACTTGATGTAGAAGTAAAGATGTGTGTGTGTTGGGATATATTGATGACGATGATGATGACGAGATAATGGTGATGATGATGATGATGATGATAGTGATGATGATGGTGTGATGGTGATGATAATGATTATGTGATGATGGTGTTGATGACTTGATTGCGATGATGTGATGGCGATGATAACGATGGTGGTGAATAATGGCAAAGAAAGTGATGATTGCTGTGATGGAGATGATGGTGATGGTGATGATGATGATGGTAATAATGATGACAGTTATTTTGAAGGTGATGCTAAGGATGACTTCAATGATGATGCTATTCATGATTATGATGACGAGGGCAATGGTGGTGTTTTAGATGACTATACTCGTAATAATGAAAATGGTGGCTTCTTAACCCTAATAAGGCCGGGCTATTTGAAGTCTTACTATGGCCGGGGGGGGGGGCATTATAATAATAATAGCTCGTTCTTATATAGCGCTTTTCAGGACCGGAGGCCCTCTCAAAGCGCTTTACAGATAAGTATATTATTACCCGGTCATTGGATTCAGCTTACCCGCACACAATGTATGCACATTCTCCACTCCTGGGGAGCATTCCAGCCAGGCGTCATTTTTACAAGCGCACACTTGCTAATCTACCACATTAGCTTTCGCATCCTACCGGGTACCCATTTAACACCTGGGTGAGAGTGGCAAATGTAGATCAATGTCTTGCCAAAGGACATTAGTGCTGCGGCGGGACTTGAACCACAGACCTTGTGATCCACAGTCCGGTGACTTATCACTCGTCCACAACACCTCTACTTATGCCCCCCCCCCCCCCCCAAGATCTCGGCTGTGAAACGGCCGATCCCCGCGAAATTTGCACGCATGTCAAGTGAAGTGTATAGAACAATATGATAATTTCAATTTTTTGAAAAAAATCACTCATTTGCATATTTATGGTAATTTATGCAAATAACGTCATAAAATCACATTTTTACCCATAAATCATATATTATTCATATTTAAGCATTCTTTTTCACTACATATATTCATTAGACCATTTGGAACAATAATACGACAAAAAAAATTGGAAGAGCCAGCTTATTCCTTATGTTATCTCTTGTTTTGATAATTTCTTATGTACATCATTGTTTTTTTAACTTATGTATGTTATTGTTTTTTTGTTTTTTTCATTTCTTCCTACAATTCATCTATTTTGACTCCCAAAACAACCACCTAAACTTTAAACAAGACCCAATAACCAATGTTTGATCTATTTTTAGGAAAAATGACATTTCCATATGTTTTGTACACAAATCACAAAAATGAGCGATTTTCGGGCTGACATGCGAAGACAAAAGGTCACGTGACCTTGTAACTGTAGGTCCGATTTTTTTTTTTTTTTTTTTTTAAGATGCGCAAGACTCTAAAGAAAAAAGTCAGCGAGCGGCGATGCGCCATCCATATGCGTTCTCGAACAATCAGAAAAATCGTGGAGGGGGGGGGGGCCATAATCCCCCCCCCCCCGGCCTTATTAGGGTTAAAGCGCACATGTCCGTCACATCGTGAAGCTCCTGGCGCTGCCCTGATTGTATCTGTATTAGATTATTTGTGTACGTCGGGAATTATCAGAAAACAAGAAAGATGTTTCATCTCTCTTGTCTTCTTTTTGCCCGTTACGTTTCCAAAAAAGTTTCTACCAACAAAAAAATTATTGTGAAAACGTAAAAATTAACAATAACAACATCACATAAGAGTCGCCGAGAATGCTTTGTCTGAATATACAGTTTTTAATTATCTTTTGCAATCTGAGTAAAAAAAAAACACTGCAGTAAACAAGTATTTATCTCTTAAATGTAACGGAGATGCAATTATACATGTATATCAAATTTTAAATCAAATAAATGTACAACTATTATATTTATTTACAACTAGGTAGTACTGATATAACAAAAAAAGTCATGAAATATTGTCTTTATTTCTATTTTGTAGTGAAATTTGAAATGCTAGCTGTTAAAGGAAACAAAGAAAAAGACGTTCCTGCAGTTCAATTCACTTCCACTTACACAAAGTACCGTTGGCATGCTAGAATGTCGATTTTTTTTTTCTTTTATGGGCCCCTTCAGAACAGGTATACAAAAGACTTGTTCTTGTAATTGCATCTGTACATTGTGTGCCCGAAATGTCAGGATATACCGTTTCAAGCAGTTACAGGGGAATTGATATATTAACAATTCAGCTACCTCAGTTCTCCAACAACAACAATAAAATCAACAATGGCGTCTTGTATTCTCTTGATTAAATATTCCACTATATTTCAAACTACTTTAATTGTTAAGACTTAGTACATTAAAACATGCAAGGGCATCGCTTAAAAGTTTTAAACGTGCATGACGGGGTTAAACTCATGCCAATGAGTTTACCTGGAGAAAATGGGATCCAAAGAATTTGATGAGAGGTTGGAAAATGTGACCCCTACCTAAGGACAATTTTGCATCCGCCCCAATTTTGATATTTGCCTCCAACTTTCCAAAAATGTATGAAAGGGTTTGCTGACAGAAAAGAGACCCCCCCCCCCACACACACATACAGGTCAAGCACACACGCACACCTTAGCGACACCCCTGCACTCTGTATAAATATGTATCATATAACAGCTTGTTCAGATATGGCCCGGTAAACCGCCGCAAAACAAGAAGCAACCGCGGTTTATTTTTACCGCAAAGGTTTTACCGCGTTATATCTGAACGAGCTGTAACATCGTTTAGGTATTCGTATGATAAGTAAGACATTGTATTCTACATAAAATTATGCATAAGCTTTGACATATATATAAATCTTATTAAGCATAAAATGAATGGATATAGACATTGTCATTGTCAAAATACTATGACACATCTGAAAACCCTTTTAACTTGGTTGTTGATTGTAAAGTTTTCCACTAATTTCTCAACAAAATTATCAGCCCTCGTTTAATTGGTTTTAGGAAGTTCATGTTTATTACTTATTATTGCAGTTTCAGGATGGTTACTTAATTATTGTATTTACATTTTCATTTTTCATTATCATGTTATTGTTATACATTGTTAGTTAAGTAATTCGTCCAAATTAAGCGCAATGTTCAATGTTGACAAATAGTTGACTCATCTTCGCTTCGGTTATCTCGAGGAGGTGGACAGCAAGAAACTTTGTGAAAAATCCCTTGGCTTGAGAAAGTCCACATGAGTGGATAAAAGCTTGCCTACTAAACTTCCATGTTGGTTAAACCTTAAACTAAATGTGATATTCACCATACTCTAAAATATGTGAAAATGAAAAACGAATAGTTAAGAGCAGTTAAGAGAGGTCATGGGTGCGTTGATGTTGGCTAGGGCCTGGATAGTTTGCAGAACATCAATCATATGAGAAGCTTTAGTAGAATACGTCGTGTATCGGATTGCGTTCAACAGCGCCCTGTACAACAAAATAAAAGAAGGAAACAGTTTAATCTATCGTATCATTCGATCAGGATCCACTTCATCATCTTATGAAGAAATATACACTGTTGGTCATAATGGTGGAATAATTTGTTTTACCCCAGTTTAGGGAAGGAAATACAAATATTATTTATTTCTAATAAATCTAGATAATGGCATATATTCTCAGATTTTATTGAATAATAATTTGCTAGTGTTTGTTTTGCGTGACTGCTAAAGCATGTGTGTGCTATTAGGCTAATCAGCTAGGGGACCTACGTCCTTAAGTCATAACTGACAGTAATGAGGATTAATGCCTCACAAAAGGGCACTAATATAGCACATCGACACAGTTTTGATCCTGGGGCCTCACAGTAACGAGGCCATTGCTTAGCCACTGAATCATGACTTTACGCAGCGGTTGCTAGGGTACGCGGCCGCCCCCATAAATCCCCCAAAACGAAGAAAATACAATAAATTATCAAAAATTCATTGCATTTTCCCCCGACCCCCAACAGGAAAAAATCTTCTGTAGGGCCATGCATTATGGTTCAAAAAATGGCCACACCGAGGAATTTTTCCTGTGGGGGACCGGGGGAAAGTGCAATGAATTTTTTATAATTTATTGCATTTTCTTCGTTTTTTTAAAATGTGTGGGGATGGCCACGTACCCTAGCACCCGGTGCGTACAGTCATGATTCAGTGGCTAAGCAATGGCCTCGTTACTGTGAGGCCCCAGGATCAAAATCGGATCGGCCAGCTATATTAGAACCCTTTTGTGAGGCATTAATCTCCATTACTGTCAATTGTGACTTAAGGACGTATAGGTCCCTTAGCTGATTAGCATATAAGCACACAAAAATGCTTTAGCAGTCACGCAAAACAAACACTCGCAAATTATTATTCAATAAAATCTGAGAATGTATGCCATTATCTAGGTCTATTAGAAATAAATTATTTTTAAAAATAATTATTTCACCATTATGACCAACAGTGTATATCAAAATGTGTTTTAAAAGATTCAAAGCTTATAATTTCGTTTAAAGGTTCATAACGCTCATAGTGCAAGTGCTGCCCTGGCTATGAGGGGCTCTTTTTCGTGTTTGTTGTTTTTGGCCTCAAAAATAGCTGTCTTTTGACAGGATTATTTGAATGCAATTCATATGATGAAAAAACGAATTGAAACTTAGGATGATTAGTTTTGATCATATATCCAGTGGTATACAGAAGAGGTGATTGGATTCAAATACTTACATCACCACTGCTCTGTCCATCGGTCACATAAGGGACTGTAAAGTTATCAGAGCCGTCGGATGTCTGTTTGTTGGGGAAAAAAGAACATAATATTAAAGAAGAAACAAAATTACAGATCCTTGATGAGAATAGCCTTCTTTAGGCTCCTTGGGCTCGTTACACATAGCTTAGCAAATGGTCGTACTATTGATGTTTGCAATCGAGTGCAATAATCACTACATTTCTATGCAACCAATCGGGAAAAAAAATCAATCTTTTGATTTATTCTGATATTTTTGTAATTGAAATCCATTTCCACTTAATTTGAAAAAACTTGCCAAAAATGTTAACAATATATATCAGGGGCGGTATTTTATCCAAAAAAAAAGTCAGAAAATTCTAAAAAATTATTAGAAAAAACACTGTTTTATATTAATAAACCAAAATAAATTGCCATAACAAATCGAAAAAAATGACAAGTCATTAGTTTATGTCTGCGCAAAGCTGGCTGCGTTTGCGTAAGCTTAAAGGAGACATCTGCTCATGCACAGGTCATAAGCTATAGATCTGCACAATTTCAGTTTTGTTTTTGTTTTGACTATATTTTCTTGATTTTTTCATTCATGTTGAGATAAATATGAATAAAGTGACAAACAAATTATATTTATGAATATATGAATCAATACAAGAAAGAAAGACCGGCTAAATGAAAGAAGAAAAAAAATCTTACTTGATAAAAGTTTGTCTCTACCATGGGTCTGTCAATGCCTTGGTAAAGTCTAAGGCGACTCACAGCCTGACTGATTTCATATTGCCGTCGATCAAGAGCAGAGTCCAACGACCGATTGTCCGATGAATGTTCTGACCATTCCTCATCGAAGATACGAGTGTGCTCTGTTTTCTTAGCTCTCCTTTCCCTGCCAAAGTACAGTGAGAGGGTGATTACTTTTGTTCTTCTTTACATGAACATTTTTCTCATTCGTATATAAGCCCCAAATTATATACATTGTTATCATTATAGTAAAATACGTAATATAGAATTTAGTTAACTGTTTTGTTTATTCAATTTATTTACAAATACAAAATTATTGCATTTTACCCCGGTCCCCAACATAACAAAATCCTTTGTGTGCCCATGCCTTGAGCCATGATGCATGGCCGTCCAGATATTTTTTTATGTTGGGGACCGGGGTAAAATGCAATAAAGTATTGACAATTTATTGCATTTTCTTTGTTGTTTTTATTTATGGAAACTGCCCTCTACCCTAGCCCCCGCTGCGTACATTCATGGTTCAGTGACCAAGCAATGGCCTCGTAACTGTGAGGCCCCAGGATCAAAACCGTGTCGATGTGCTTTATTAGTGCCCTTTTGTGGGGCATTAATCCTCATCACTGGCATTTATGACTTAAGGGCGTAGGTCCCCTAGTTGATAAGCATAGTAGCATACACATGCTTTAGCAGTCACGCAAAACACACATTGTCCAATTATTATTCAATACAATCTGAGGATGTATACTATTATCTAGATCTATTATTTTTAAAGTATTTTTAAAATAATTCCATAAATTGGGGTAAAACAAAAACATTCCAACTTTATGAGCGACAGTGTACATAATACATGATAGGCCAGGACCAATCAGAAGCAAATTGTGCATGTAAATGGGCCTGTTACGAGTTAAACATAATAGCACATCAAACTGGGAAGAAAAAAAGTACATTTACAAGAAAACGGCCATTAACTACCGAAGAATCTACCTCATGTGAGGGTTATACGAACAAGATACCTCATATTATAGTAATAACAATTCGTCCGTTCATAATCATATAACATAACTACTATTTGAATATACTGCGCTTAATACAAAGTATCATGTCAGTGTCCCAGCTGTAGCTGAGCCGCCATAATAAGGCTCTAAAGCATTCAAGGAATTTCTTCCTACCAGGTACCAATTTGCTTTACCTGGGTGAAGAGTGGAAAATGTAGATTAATGTCTTGCCAAAGTATATTAATGCCGCGGCGGGAATCGAACCACGAACCAAGTGATCCACAGGCCTGTGAAGTATCCACTAGACCACGACATCTGTACATACCATGTACCTCTCCAAACACAATGTCAATGTCAGACAGAAATAGCTTACCTCTTCTTATATTCTTTCTTTCTACGCACTATCTGAAGCATGATACAGCATGTACATAGTACGAAACAAAGGGCTCCCGACATAGCACCAAGTATGATGCCTACTATAGTACCAGGTGATAACCCACGTCTACCAGAGTCTGTAGGGATATAAGAATAAGATAGAGTAAACAGAGTTTGATACGTTATTTTGAGAGAGTAAAGTGATGAAGAAAATATGATAAACGTAGAAATAGATTGAACATTGAAGAAATCAAATACATGTTTATGAAGAATATATATATATAAACAAAAGTAAGAAGTCTATAGAAAAGGAAAAGTAGAACAGTGATACAAGATTAATAGAGTGAGATAAAGATCAAAAGGTACTAGAATGGTGACATTGTAAAGAAGGACAAATGTTTACAACAGCGATGAAATTAAGATAACGATACAATCATGAAGACACATTAAATAATAGGAAATAAACTTGGTAAAGGTAAAACGAGTCAAAAGGATTTTGTTTTTAGATCTTGTCAGAATCATCTGGGAAAGTAAAAAGTAGATCTCTTTCATTTAAATTAGACGTTTTGCTGTTCTTTCTTTACCCTTTCTCGATGTGTATTGAAAGTTATGGTACAAATAAAAATCACAATAACTATGTTTCTTGGGGCTTAGTCAGAAAATAATAAATTATAAAAATAATACGAACAAATTATATAGCGCTTGTGACATAAAAGTTTCAAAGCGCTGTACACAAATCAAGATTACTTCAAGAAAAATCAATATTACTTATGGATTTAACAATACAGAAATTACCAAGAAAATAAAATATTACTAACATTACTTAACAAATCAACTTTACTTAAATTACCAAGAAGATCAAAAATTACTAGCATTACTAAAGAAATTAACATAACATGTAAACTCTTTGGAAAGGACTGGTGACATATTATATAAATTATAGCAACAATTTAACAAAAGGAATAATGTAGGCATTGTAATTCAAATTCGAACTTATTTTATAGTTTTGGGGTTGTTTTGGAATAGATAAGTTTTAGATTTTATAGTGGTTTCTATAGGCTTACATCTCGAACAGTCCTCTTCTGTGTAATCCGTTGGGCATGCGCATTTAAATGTATTGAATCCATCTGCGCAAGTTCCTCCATGTAGGCACGGATTGCTCTCACAACTATCAGTACCTAATAACACATAGCCAAAGAGTAATGCACGATTATTAAAGTAATAAACATACAGGCGATTCCGTACAAGGTATGTCTTACTATATGATTACTTTTATCCAGTTATTCAATTTAAAAAAGAATATATCTTCATAAGGCAAATGGATGACGGTTCTTTCTGGTATTACTCACATTACCCTTCATCGTGTGAACAGATTTTTCATTTTTCGATAAAAGAAATTAAAAATAGTCATATGTCGCGACACGGGAAGCGACATTTTAAAACCTGACCTAGCCATCCTAGCAGTGAATATTATTTTTTTTAATATATGAATATTTGCGTTGGTACGGTGTGGTTGAAATCAAAATTAAACCGGCAAGATTCTGGACTGACCAGTAATGTCGCAATGATACTGGACAAGTTACGACCTGGGTAGTCATTCATTTACGATAGGCCTCCCGAATTTCTCGCAATGTCGTTTATTTTAGGTAAACATAGCTTTACACCTTTAATTTTTTATGAAACCTCATTATTTGATAAATTATCGTATCAGATTCTGTGTGCGTGCGTAACATGAATATGTATGACTAGCGCATGACGTATAGGTTTCTATTAAGCCAATCTATTGCAGCTGTAGGATGGCTAGGTTAGGTTAAAGAAATAGGCGCATGTAACCCACTGTACAGATCGCTCACAAATTCCACATGAAATAAGAACTGTCTGGATCATTCATAAGCAGAAGTTTAGGATTACCCTACTATCCTTCCTGCGACATTTGCTCTAGGTTTTATTTTGATGAAGATTAAGGTCAGCATTCTATGAATACAGTTGAACCAGACACCGGGTGTGAGATCTCAATTAAAAGAAAAAGAAAACTAGACCTTAAACTTAAACCTCTTTCAACCCCCAACAAGTGTCAATGCAGACAATGGAGTATTTGTCCTTAGAAGCTTGTTCAGAAAAAAAAGGGAGTGATGGTGTATGGGGGAAATGGCAGAGGAAAAACTTTTGCAGCTTAGAACCATTGTATTCTCCCCATAATCTCACGTAGGAGGAGAAGGGTGACTGCATGCACCGTTCTATGTTTGATGCGTCATTTAAAATAGAAAGCCTGCATTTTGTAAATAAACGTATTTCATAACGTAAAATAAGGCGGTTACAGGATTTCGCTTGGATTAAAATGTTGATATTTCTTAGGTTCTGGTTGTCTTTGAGGCATTTTTTCGAGTACGTATGGATTTTGTCAAATTGAAATACTATAGTGATAATGACCCATATCGTCTGTTCCTATTTTTTGTTGTATTAACAATGAATATTGTTAACAAACAAGCAAGTACAACAGAAACGAAGACGAATAAAGCACTCCATTAGTGTACTTACGGTCTGAAGCGAATTCTTTGACATAGATAGACTCGTTGAAATAGGGATAAGTCCCGTTTTCAGGCTTTAGTTCCTCTGCTTTATCACCAAGTCTATCTGCAGAGGCCTGCGATGTCGCCTCGATAGCGATCAAAAGGTCACCGATCACGCTACCGTTTCGGAATGAGAGGACGTCGCATGTAATGTTGGTTAGTTGAGACGATTTCAGGTTTGTCCTCAAATAGGTTGTAGTCTGTGAAAGAAATAAATTCAAGGTGTCGTTTGTATTAAATCTCTTTTTTCAGTGAATTATTGGAAAGAAAACATGAGATGTTGATTTGTCACTGAATGAGAATACTGGCAGATAAACATCTGTTCGCATAAGGCACAATGTCATGTGGCTCTAACCATACTGATATCGGTCTGAGACTTTTATTTGTATTATATTTTATTTCTTACAAGTTCTAAGGAAAAATATAATATCACTACCCCCTCCCCACATACACACCCACACACGCGCACACACACTCATACACATTGACAACCTTAGGCATAATAGGGGCAGTCTGAAAATATGTGACACTAGACGAATATTATATTACTTTAAAGAAAGATGATGCCCCAGTTCCCTTCATAGTTTCGCCATTCACGTATGTAAGCCTTTTCATATATAGGCTACCTACGTGTCGTTGAATTATCATCATTGATGTTTCTCGTGTTATCGTGCAACTAATTTTGCTTACCACACCGCAATAGATAGTTTCCAGTTCCGTAAAGGCATCTGAGTTTCGGTCTTCAAGTTCTTCTGAGAATTCAAGAGGACTGTCGCTTCGTTTGTTGGCTGTGATCTCAATCCGTATGATGCTCACGAAGGGTTGTTCTTCTGCAACCAGTGGAATTTGAGGGTACAAATAAAACCTTTATCATAACCACGTAATGGAATATACGGTGAGCCTAGTAAACTATGATTTACAAATTTGATTTACATTCATATTAAAAAAAAAAAATACTTTTACATTTTATTCTATTCGAAACAGATGAACCTTTATATCCAAAATTGATCACCCTACCCTTAAGCCAATTTTAAATTTCCATTTATGCGAGAAAAGATCATGACTATGCCATGTATTTCAATTTTATGAGTATTCAATTATGAAAGTTAACTAATGGGTAAAGAGGTAGAAGACCGTGATTTGTTTTTCTTGCCGTTTCAAAAATCTACATTTCCGCATTGAGCAAAAAGGTAGCGAGCTCTAAAACAAAACAACAACGATACAGAAAAATGAAGCTGAGACATGTATTGAGGCAAGAATAATATAATAAGTTGAACTATAAAATGTCTTTATTTCAGTAATTTCAAATAATTTCAAGGTTTAACTTACCAGATGAAGAGGTAGTTGTCTTATATGTGGTTGATTCATCTCCTGTTCCTTCAGTCTTTGGTCCTCTCGTAGCCATGGTTTCGCCATCTTCTTCTGTTGTGGTTAGACCAGTTGTTGCAGTTCTAGCTGAATCCATAGTTGATGTAGAAGTAGTACTGGAAAAATCGGTCTCCCCTTTGGGCGTTGGTGTAGTGGGTTGCGTGGTTTCGGTAGCTGTCGTTGATTCTACTACTGTTGACAGAGGTGTTCCTTGGGTTGTGGGAATTTCTAGAATAATACGATTTGTTTTTGAGTTGTATCAGTAAAATTTGATTTGATTTGATTTGATTTGATTTTTTCTTCTGCATTCATTTAAGTTCCCAGTTTTTCGATAACGAATAATAATATAAAATACAATACCACCCCTCCTCGCCTCGTAATGGTCCACTGATGCCCATGCTTATAATCTATCATCGAATTACGCATTGAGCGAAGAATCCCCTTTGTTCCATTCCTACTAATTGGAGGATCTTCTGCAGGTGAATTTGGTGACAACCCTCCCCCTCATTCTTTCATCACCCTCCTCCTTCCTCAAAATTGTCTAGTTGTACTCCTCCTTAAGACCTGTCATCAAATTACCTGTTGAGCAATTGATCCCAGTATAACCAGGAGCGCAAGTACAGTTATACATGTTGATTCCATCCGTGCAGGTCCCACCATTAGCACAAGGATTATATTCACACTCATCGATTTCTGCAAGCACAAACACAAAACGTGATATATGAGGGATTAAGAAAATGAGAGATTGGATAGTCGAGATGAAGAAAAAGTGATAGGAGAAGGAAGGAAGAATGGAAGATCGGAGAGAGTGATGGAAGGAGAGAGGAGGTAAAATAAAGTGACAGTAGCAGGAGATAAACATAAATATACACCACGTACATTGAAGGAGGAGACAAATATATAGATAATTTATCAAAGGAGAGACACATTGAGAACATGTTTAAAGAAAAGGACACAAAAACGAACGAAATGAAGAGACAGTGAGACAGAGAGAGAGAGAGAGAGAGAAAGAGAGCGAGAACGAAAATGTAGAAAGATAGCAAGAGCCGGGATGAGAGAGAAATAAGTGAGGCTGATGATAGAGTCCCTTTTGTATTGCGGCAACATAATATAAAGAGGGTTGAGGAACATTTATTACAAGTTAAAATGTGTATTGTACGGGTGTGAGTAGAAATATTCTAGTAGACGTAATTCGTCTTGGTGACTCGATGCACAGACTACTGATGGTAACATCGAACAAAGTGTCTTGAATTCATCCTTCTTTGTCTACAAAATACGCTCACTAATTAGTCCGTACATCGTCCAGATTGAAAATAGTGATATCCTTATTAAAACAATAACATCTGAATAGGTGTACAAGTTTCACAATTTGTGTTCGGATTGGATTTCCGGAGATAAGACAAACTGTTTTAACAATGGGAATATCTTTAATCATGGTTTGATACAGCCATACAGGAGCTTTTAGCGGATGAAGCAGACGACTGGACATAATTAATCCTAACGTGGCAATTATTTTGATTGGTATGTATTCCATGTTTTGAATAGCTCATGTAAAACAAATTGAAACTAATGCTCCGTCTCGTTTTGTTGTCTTCGCTTATTCCTTATTTTCTAAATAAAAACATTTTTATTTAATTACCATTACATGTGAACCCATCATCATCAAGCTCAAACCCAAGAAGGCAAGAACACGAGTAGTTTCCCGGTGAGTTGAGGCACATCTGATTGCAATTGTGAGCTCCGAGACATTCATTGATATCTGAGAGAAATTATACAAGAAACGGAAATGAGGTAATAATCAACCCTAAAACTTCATGTTAAATGTTTGTAGGTGAACGATTGAGGAATATGAAGGAGTACTGAGGAGTATGAAGAAAGTATGGAATTTACAAGAGAGAGAGAGAGAGAGAAAGACAGACAGAAATAACCTATAAAAGCGAATTACTGGCTTAGTTCCAATGAAGTCCTAAAATCGTTGGTGTTGATGATGATTATGTTGTTGGTGTTTATGTCCTTGTTTTTGTTTAATCAGTGAAACTGTGTACACAGGATATGATTAATTTCTTTATCTCACATAAGCCCATTTCTAACCTGTGCAAGAATCGGTTCCTGTTCCTTCGAAACCCTCATTACAAGTGCAGTAGTAGCTTCCATCAGTGTTTGTACAGTTTCCGTTACGGCAAACATCTGAAGATAGGTCACACTCGTTCGTATCTAGAAAAGAAGAAAAGGGTGATTTGAAATAATGCATTTCGATTAAAATGATTGAATTTCCCAACTGCAAAGAGGGTCCAACCATTGAGGAAACTAAAACCTGTTTATTGAAAATATTCATGAAATATATTTTGTCGTTTTCTTTAACTCTTATCCTGCCACAGGGCTAATCCCCCCAGTGCCAGATTTATAACGAGATAATCGGATTAACGCGATGGTACTAACAATAGAGCGTGCAAAACACTAGGCACAGTCCAATAGGCATGAACAATAACTGCTATTACGAATGTTTGCTAGCATGCAAGAAGCAGCGTAACAATAGCGTGCACGCAGCCTCATGGCAGGCTATGAGTTAATCAATTTTTCATCTAATAGTTGGGGTTTTCAAAAGAGAGTGAGAGAGATGGGGATCAAGGTCAGAACTAATGTTATCATAAAATGACGGAGTAGAAGAATTATTTATTCGGCAAAAAAAAAAAAAAGCATTTTGTTTAAAGTGGGAATCGCTTTCAGACTTCCATCGGTGAAGGGGATTGAGAACGGGGGCAGAAGCAACTTGTAATGGTCACGCTTGTTGGTATTGCCACTCGCCAACCAACTAGGGTACGTGTTAACTCATATCCTGCCATAAGGGTCCATGCACGCTACCGTTAAAGTGCTTTGTACATGCGAGCGAGCAATTGTTTCGCTGCTTTGTGCATGCTTGCACGCATTCGTAATAGCAGTTATTGTTCATGCTCGTTGTAGTGTGCTGTGTATTTTGCACGCGCTATTCATAGTACCATTGCGTTAAATCAAATTATCTCAAAATAAACCTGGCACTGAGGGGGATTTGTGGCTTGGCACAATGGGGATTAGCCCTGTGGCATGATAAGAGTTAAAGATAACATTCCTTAAAACCTCCTACCTTCCTGCATGACTTGATGATCTGGGGCAATAAGTCGTGACCCAGGAAGCAGTTCCATGAAAATCTGCTCTAGACTCGAGTCACTCAGAGATGAGCCAGGTTCTACGTCGACCCGGAAGGACACCAGAACATAATTTCCGGTCAAGGTGTAGTTCTGCACAGACACAGCCTGCAACGTGTTACCCAATTCTGATGATGCATTAAGGAAACGCAAGACCTTCAAAAGATTTTGATAAAGCAATGCAATTAATTGACTATTTTCCTTTTATGGGAATTTTGTTCTGACAAGCCCAATGATTCCGATGAAGCCGAGAAAAGCTATCACCAATATTTAATAAAGGTACTTCTTTCAAAAGCTCAAAGACTCAGCATCTATTTTCTTTTTAAAATAGATTTTATATACTCGTTAATTGAATTTGTTTTTGGAAACTTTATTCGCACAGGATAGCCTGGTATTCTATCAATGTCTTATTAAGTGAAGTGAAAGCAGTTTGGGAAATAGAACATTTTTCAAATCTTGGTTGACTATAAAAGATTGTTACTTGTCAGAATTAAATAAATGTCAGTTTACAACCTTTATATATCTAAGAAAGAAAAAATCACAAGAGAACCTTTATCTATGTATTTATATCTATTTCTCAGGAACTTCTCTAAACTTACATCTTGGGCTAACTGACGTTGGTTCTCCTGTGAATCAATCGTATCAGGATAAGATTCAACGCTTAATCCACTGATGAATGTAAGACGAACGTTGAGTGTTAACGTCAGTGCGTCTATTTTTAATACAGAATTAAAAACACAAAAGATAACAGATTGTATGATAATGATTTCTTCTTTCAACTGCAATCTTAAAATAATTAACCTCTTGGTACATTTTAATATGAAAATACACTTGTATGAAAAGCAATTTAATTTATGTGATATTGTGATGTTGCTAAATTCACAACTAATCTAAGAGTCATTTTGAATTGGGTGAGATAATATTCAAAATGGATTCATATTTTGACAGTTTCCGTCGAGTTTGATTGTTTAATGCGAGTGTTTCCATTTTCAAAATTTTCCCCGTATGTAGATCCGCCCTTTTAATTGTGTATTTAAAAATTTCCGTCCAAATAAATAGCAAGTACGATATAGATTTATCGGTGATTTCGAATTAGCCGGTTATTGAGGAAACAAACGAAATAGAATCATACTTTGGCAGGTTCCATCGAATTCAGTTGTGTTCTCCCTACACACGCATGAGAAGTTACCGGGTGTGTTCATACAAACACGATCCGCACTCGAGTTGCAATCATGCATGCTCTGTTCACATTCGTCGATATCTGTTTAAAAGGGGGGGGAGAGGGCAAAACTGTAAGTATAACGAGTAACATGCCATAACGACGGTCAGGCGCGGATCCAGGATTTCTTAGGGGGGGGGGCCCAAATTTGAAATTATGCGAGCCAAATATTGGTACGTAATGGTGACCAACAGTGACGTAATGTGGGGGGGGGGTCGGTGCAGGGAGGGGCGAGTTTCCCCCTCCCTCCTCCGCGAACGCGGAAGTTTTGACGTTTCATTAAATTATTAGAGAAAGAAGACGATTCGTTGTACGGTTCTCAAAAATAATTCTCGTCTGAATTTAGTTTTTCCTCTCCCGCGCGAAGCGCGGAAAATTTTACGAGTTATTAAATTATTACGATTTTTTGGAGAGTTCTCGACTCTTAATCCTCGTCTGAATTCAGGTTCCCCCCTCCCGCGCTTCGCGCGGAAGCTTTTTAAGTTTCCTTCAATCATTAGAGAAAGAAGACGATTCGTTGTACCGTTTTCGACACTAATCCTCGTCTGAAATCAGTTTTCCCCCTTCCGCGCGAAGCGTGGAAGCTTTTACGATTCATTAAATCATTAGAGAAAGAAGACGATTCGTTATACCGTTCTCGAAAATAATCCTCGTCGGAATTTAGTTCCCCCTACATCCCGCGCGAAGCGCGGAAGGTAACATTAAATCATTAAAGATTCGTATTTACCGTTCTCGCCTCTGAATCCTCGTCTGAATTCAGGTCCCCCCCCCTCCCGCGCTTCGCACAGAAGCTTTGACGTTTCACAAGAAAATGTTACGATATATTAAATTATTACGATTCTTTGGAGAGCTCTCGACTCTTAATCCTTGTCTGAATTCAGGTTTACCCCCCCCCCCCCCCTCTCGCGCGAAGCGCGGAAGCTTTTACGTTTCATTAAATCATTCGAAAGAAGACGATTCGTTGTACAGTTCTCGACTCTTAATCCTCGTCCGAATTCAGGTTCCCCCCCCCCCCTTCCCGCGCGAAGCGCGGAAGCTTTTAAGTTTCATAAGATTATGAGAGAAAGAAGACGATTGGCTGTACAGTTCTCGACTCTTAATCCTCGTCTGAATTCAGTTTCCCCCCCCCCTCCCGCGCTAAGCGCAGAAGCTTTTACGTTTCAATAAATCATTCGAAAGAAGACGATTCGTTGTACAGTTCTCGACTCTTACTCCTCGTCTGAATTCAGGTCCCCCCCCCCCCTTCCCGCGCGAAGCGCGGAAGCTTTTAAGTTTCTTAATGTTATGAGAGAAAGAAGACGATTGGCTGTACAGTTCTCGACTCTTAATCCTCGTCTGAATTCAGGTTCCCCCCTGCCGCGCGAAGCGCGGAAGTTTTTAATTTTCATTAAATCATTAGAGAAAGAAGACTATTTGTTGTTCCGTTCTCGAAAAATAGTCCTCGTCGAAATTTAGTTTCCCCTCCATCCCGCGCAAAGCGCGGAAGCTTTTACGTTTCATTAAATCATTAAAGATTCGTATTACCGTTCTCGCCTCTGAATCTTTGTCTGAATTCAGGTTCCCCACCCCCGCGCTTCGCGCGAAAGTTTTGACGTTTCACAAGATTATGAGAGAAAGAAGACGATTCGCTGTACCGTTCTCGATTCTTAATCCTTGTCTGAATTCAGTTCCTCCCCTCCCCTCCCCTCCTGAGCGAAGCTTTGACGTTTCATTAAGTTAGTAGAGAAAGAAGACGATGCGTTGTACCGTTCTCTATACTCTTAATCCTTTTTTCGAAGGTGTTCTTTGTCTGCTCCTTTTTCTTCCGACGTCCTCTTCCGATTTGGGGGACCCCCCCCCCCCCCCCCCCTGGCTACGCGCCTGCGGTCAGATAAACACATTTTGATACCTTGTCCGACCCCGCAAGCTCAGGGGTTTAAGGCAATAAATTAATGAGCATTTTTTGTTATACCTTATTATTTTATGACACTGGCAGGTCACTATTTGGCGTGGGTTCCAGGGGGCGGAGCCCAAAAAAATCAGGGGTTTTAGGCATTAAATTACCGTCAGATGAGCATCTAAGGGCCCGCCGTAAGGTCCTAGGTGGAATACAGGGGCAGAGCCCCCGGGAGCTTAGGGGTTTTAGGCATTTAGTCATGGTCAGATGAGCATATTTAGATGCCTCATTAATTTTTAACACTGGCAGTTAACTATTCTTTCTTTCTTGCTCTCATTCTATTCTATTTCTCTTTAATATACTTTTTCAAAAAAGTGGGGGGGGGGGGAGGGAGCTCGAGGCTCCCAATCCCCGCCCCACTTTGGGCCTGACATGTAGGAATCTCAAGAATCATATTTCTTGCCTGGCTGTAAATTTAGTAATTTGTCATTCTCCAACAAACACATACAAACGTATTTACTAAAAAGTTAGGAAAAATCTCGGAATTTATGTCATTTCTTTCCCTTTCCTTCCTTCTCTCTTATTTTTTTGATTGGGGGGGGGGGGGTCAAAAGCCTGGGAGGCAAGGCCCTTTCGGCCCCCCGATCTCCTTCTTCCCCCTTTTTCTTTTTTTCTTCCTCTTCTTTCTTTCCATTCTCTCCTCTTTCCCTTTACCTTCTTTTCCTTTCTTCTCTCTTTTTTTTTTTTTTTTTTTTTTTTTGCGGGGGGGGGGGGGGCCAAGGCCCGCTCGGCCCCCCCCCCCCCTGGATCCGCGCCTGACGACGGTTAATTTACCCATACGTATAAAAATGAAGGAGGAATAAGTTCAATTAAATGATTAGGTTTAATACTTTTATTAATTATTCTCCAATCTTACTGTTACCCGTTGAAGAAAAAGAAAAGAAAATTCTTTCTTCCTCTTTTTATTTTGGCTGGAAGGTTTGTTTTAATCTTTAACATGTTCCACCATGTTTACAAATGTCTGACGATGTTGTAATCTGTTAACTTTACTCATTTGCTTGTTGTCAAATTCTGCTTCATGATTACAGACCATAATATGGAACCTGCATTTTGTCCCATGCCTAACCGATCTTTCCAAACTGTTTGATTGGCGCCCCTAACCATTTATTCGTCTCTTCCCCTCACCCACTGTCACTCTCGATCCTTAACTCTCACTCTCTCTCTCTCTTCGACTATCCCCTCTCCTTACCCTCTATCGTTTAATCGGTCGCTTATAAGCGTTGTGATAACTCAAAAATGTATTTTCTTGGGTTCATCTTTTATTCTATTTTATTTTAATCTGTGTTTTCGATTAATTACATACCAGGCACAGTTATATTTGTGAGAACATGGGGGCTCAAGGGGTCAGGGGATTGGGGATCCTGGTTTGATATCCTGTTTTTTCTTCGCTTAGATTCAATTTTTTTTTCAAGAATAGGGGGTTGAAACCTTTTTTTTTTTTGGGGGGGGGGGGGGGTGAGCCCCCAAATTCCCCCTCCCTTCTTACTACTACTAGTTCATACCTTGACATTCTTTAGGGGATGAATTGTCGTATCCTGAATGGCAGGTGCAGTTGTAGTCTCCAGGGAGGTTGAAACAGGTTGAGATATCAGGCGGGCAGAGGTCCACATCAGATTCACATTCATCAAAATCTGGTCAATACAAAGAAAGCTTTCTCAAATAACGGAATTTAAGTCGATCGTGAATTTTTTTAAATGCATAAATATTGAAGGCAGATCCTATATTAACAAATCCTTGTCATTGAAATGGGTATAATTAAAAATCATTACTTGTTAAAAAAATCATGAATATTATAAGGAGAAACAATTAAAACATTTGTTATGCTCTGTCACAGTTTTTTAGTCTCACTCTCACCCTCTGTTTCTCCCCTCCCCCTTTTTGCTATCTCCACCTTCTCTCTCTCTCTCTTTCTTTCTCTCCGTCTTCCTCACTCTCCCTTATTTAAACGGTCATCTATAAGAATTATAATAAGTCTAAATATTATTGACATTGTTTTCTCTACACCCGGGTTTCGGAGGGCTGGTAAAACATGACGCATTCCTGTAATCGATCGGAAAAAAAACATTTTACACCTCTACCCCCATTTATTCAATAATCCCTTTTCTCCCTCTGACATCCTGGTACACCCATCCGAACATACCTGAACACGTTCCGTTTTCGAGTTGAAAACTGGGCTCGCATGTGCAGTTGGAAGATTTAGTGGAATTCCTCAGAGCCTCATCACATATACTTATCTCTGTGAAAAGATGAAACGAAATTTCGAGACTAAAGGGCAAGTCCACTCCAAAAAATAAATTACTCTCAATAGAAGCAAAAAATCAGACAAACCAATCAAAAAAGTTTGAGCAAAATCGAATAACTGATAACAAAAGTAATACATTTTTAATGAAACGAAAAACTTTGAAAATCACTAGACAAATTGGCAACTCACTCATGAGTCTGTGACGTCATTTCCTCACTATCCACTAATTGTTTTCTTTATATTATAATATAAATTTCCATTTCCCCAGTAAAATTGTACTTCCTTACACCCAGCATCCAAGTTATATGATTGTGTGGATGCACTAATATAAAGTTTTTCCAGTTAATTCATTAAAAATGTATAAAGAGTAATTATTATGAATATACAATATTCAGAAGTTAGAATTAAATCTTCAAAGTTCATATAGGAATATGTGAAATGTCATGCACGCAAATGATATTACCATATTACCAGGGCAAAGGCATGGGAAATCAAGTTTTTGGTGAAAATGAGGGAAACCAAAGTGATACAAATATAAAGCAATTGATAAATAGTGAGGCAATAACGTCACAAACTGATAGCCAAAATCGGCAACTTGTGCGGTGATTTTCTAAGTTCCATAGTTTTTCATACTTAAACAAAAATCATAACTTCCTTATTAGTTATCTGATGTAACTCAATATTTTTGCTCTGTTTCTCTTATGTTTCTGCATCTATTAAAAGCAAATTTATTTTTGAGTGTACTCAGCCTTTAAGAATATACACATTTCAGACCCTAATAAAGTTTGGAATTTCTGCCTGAAATATAATTACAGTAAATGGAAATAAGCTAATAATATCACCTTTCATGGGTTATCCTGTCAAGAAATAATTATATTTCTTCATCTTCCCTTCTCTCTCTCTCTCTTGTATATTCACAACATTAAAGATAAACTTGAGTTCTGGTAAAAAAAGAAAATGAATTCTCATAGAATCTAACGAAACTTACACTAAATGTTCAAGATTACAAATAAATGTCATGTGCCAAACAATTTTGGAAGAAAATGTATATTGGCTGAGTGATGAGCATAGAAAGATAAGGAAATCAGGGTAGTACTAGCCCCGACACCATGTGTGTTGTCCCATATACATCTTTCTGTGTAAGTGATTGTTACTTTACCAAGACTCTGCCAAATTTATGATGATTTTGATGACTCCAGAACCTTGCATTACACACCATTACTTACATGCTATATGATCAACTTTTCTGATCCATTCCACACCTTTTCTTTCACAATGCAATCGCATTACCAGAACTCAAGTTTATCTTTAAACACACTCATACTTATACGAATAAAGCGAATCAATCATTTAATCAGACGATCAATTGAGAGATATCTTTATGAATTATTCAATCAATTATCATCCATGATCTTGTCCTGAATAGTTATATTCAGATTGTGGTTCAGAAATCTATTTTGACTAGTGATAAGTTAGTGTTAGGCTTAGAGTTAGGGTTGGGGACAATAACTGATCAATTATTTGTTGCTAGGTCATATGCCTACTACCCTCTGACAAACTTAAAGGGGAAGTCCCCCTGAAATTAAGTTGGTTTTTATTAAAAGCAGAAAAGTTAGAGAAACATATTAGTGAAAGTTAGAGCAATATCCGATTTAAAAAGAGAAAGCTATACATTTCATTACAATTTCATCAGTAAAACACGAAATTGGCAACAATGTTACATTATCTTGCGAGCTCCTCGCCAATTTGCTCTGTACAGAAAATTTCATGAAATTTCATTTTCTTAGGTGTTGATGACGGAATAGATTTTATTTAATACAATGGTTGTATTAACGTCTGTTCGATTGAGCCCACCTTCCAAAAATCATATCTTCATTATTTTTAATCGGTTTTCGCTAAAACGTTGACTGACCCGTTTTTCTCATTTCTGCTTCGGTTAAAGTCAACTTAATACTTAATTTTGTTGAGGTTGTTTTTATTTTACTGGCCAAAAATAAATCTACTGCAGGATAAACAATCCAGAATGAATGATATCCATGTTTTCTTGCCATACGATGCCCATATCAGAGCTCAAGATTAACTTTAAAGGGACTCGGTATTGAAGCTTGATGAAAAAAACTGCGTAATTTTTGTATGAAATGTTACTTATTATATTCCTTTTACTGTACTAATCCTCTGACGTGAAAAACATCCTTTAAAAATTCTCAAACCAAATAGATATTTATGGTTTTATTTGGAGGTATCACTGTGCACACCCTCTAACAGTAAATTCTCCCAACCAATTATGAATTTTGCCATTCCTTTTTTTAATGAAAATAAGACATAAAACAGGCTTTTAGAAATCTTTCAACGCTTTAATGTCTGGAATGGTATGAAGTGCCAATTCATTGCTTTGTGACCATTTAAATTCACCTAAAAAGTAATTAAATTGTAATAATATAGTTGGGAGAATTAAGGAATCGATCAGATCAGTTTTTCTCAATTTTAATCGTTAATAACAGTTTTTTTTTCACTCAAACTTTAAGATTATTTTTAATTGTACATTTAGCATTGAAGTCACTAACTAAGCACAATTTTCTCTCATCTGAACAATGTAACCAAGTCCCTTCCAGGATAATAGGTAAATGTTATACCCACGCACACGAACACACACGCACACACCACACGCACACGCACACACACGTTCACGCAAACGCGCACGCTCGCACACACACACGCACGCACGCACAATCGAGACCCACACACACCATGTGTACTATCAACCTTGTTGCTCTTATAATTATTAACTTTACAGATAATTTCTTTTTAACTTACCATCACAGGAACGTTGATCGAGAGCAAGAAGATAACCGGGGTTACACGAACATGTGTAAGATCCTAGATTGTTTTCACAATTCTGTTTACAGTCATTCGTATCGTTATCAGCACATTCATTGAAATCTAAAAAGAGGCATGGTAAAAGATGAGATGAACCAGACTTAAGGACAATTTATTTGAAAATGTCTTGTAGCTCATTTGAATCATCCGTATGGTACAATTTCATGTGCATTTAACAGTAGAGAAGGAGGGGGAATAATTTAGAACTTTCGCTGTACACTTGCGAAAAAGATTTTTTGATTGTAAAGAGTATGACTGAATCTTTCTAAAATTTGCTTAAACTTACTTACTATTAAAATGTCTTGCTTCTTAAGTTTAGTGGCTACCGAGAAACTAGTATTTTGTGTCGAGTATTCTACTCACATGTCAGTTTTACCTTCACTATAAGAATATTTCATTTGTAATTCTCTGCACATAAGTAATGTTACAAAATAAAAGTTTAGATAAAGTATACCCAAAACCAAAAACATTCACAGCAAGAAAAGAAAAGGTGAGACACAGAATATATATGATTTGCGCCTTTAAATCAAGCTCACCAAAGCAAGTGGTACCATTGCCTGAGAGCTGGGGTGGACAAGGGCCGCATGTGTACTCTTCATCGGAAGACGGAGGCTCATCGAAGCAGATAACCGCCTCGTAGCAGGGCGTACCCTCACATGAATCATAGTCTACGTCACAATGATCACCTGACCAACCACCAGAACAGTTGCACGTGACTACCTGCAATACGATTCATTCGATTTGATATGCTTTATTGATAAAAACATACATTAAAAAAGCAGCCAGGCTGAAACAAATTGAATTATAAAAGATTGATACAAACAAAACATTAAACATCGATCTGGTAAAATACAATTATGTG
>JAVYIG010017633.1:0-25104 GCA_035222895.1 Strongylocentrotus droebachiensis | reverse complement strand
CTTTTTCTTCATGTTCTCATTCTCCTTTCATGCCTTCAATCCGTTTTCTTTTCTTCTACCTCTCCTCCTTCTTCTTTCCCTTTTTCTTGTTCTCCTTCTCCTCCTTTTTCCCCCTTTTTTCTTGTTTGTGTTTATCTTTTTTCCCTGCATTTTTCTTTCTTTATGTCTTTCTTTTCTGTCTTTCTCTCTCGGAATCCCCCGCCCCCTTCTCTTTCTATTTCCCAATGATTTCAAGCCATTCGATAAATGTAAGGGGAGGGGGGGGGGGGGGTCAGAACCTCTATATCTTCAACAATGGATAATGAGGCCATTCTTATATTCTAGATTTAATGGCTTTAATGTTGCTCGATAACGATTTTTTTTTTTTTATAAATCTCTAAAAGCTGACTGATATTGAGCATTTTTAAATAGCTGTAATGATTGACCGATTTAGAAGCAGCCAGTTGCAATAATAATACAAAATCACCATTAATAGTGAAAAAGCTATGCTTAGCCATGTTTGAAAATCAAACTGATTCATATTTTTTCTTTAAAATATATTTTGCTATCCGTTTGTAGCAGGCACTTAATACGAGCACGACCTTTATTTGTAAGCCCTATATAGCTAAGATAAATCCGACATGGCTCTTTACCTCCCCCCCCCCTGTTTTTCCTCATTTTTTCATGCTTCCAATCGTACAACATTTTATTTGCATTTTATTTTAATTATAATGAGGGATGGGCTCTAGCATAAGGACCATACTCCTTTTTAGCTCATCCCTTCACTCCCATAATGTTATGTTGTTGTTGTTTGTTTTTTTTTTGTCGAATGTATGATATTTTATCATTGTGATTATTCCGTATTTAATTGCAATGACGAAATCGTCATTGCCTTGTTGTATATGTTCTTGTATTTTTAATGATGAGTGTAAATGACGAACTTGAACTTGAACTTGAACAAGAAAGCTTGAGTTATAATGACGGCACAATGATGAATGGGTTCCAGATAATTCTATCGAACACGGTCTTAAAGCGGACATTCAATAAACATATGATATCAATTGAAAGTTTATGACCTCTGGAATTTGGAAGAAATACTTCAGATTATATTAAATACTTACTTAAGTCGTAAAAAAGGAGAATAATGTGACGTAGGCGATCATGTAGCATGTCCCCAAAACATCAACAAAAGCTTGTTACCACTACACGGAGTCTATGGCTTTTGCTGTATACGTTTGTTGCCTGTTTTGATTGTTTTCCATATATGTTCTTTGAATGAGATAAAGATAAACTATATATACAAAAAAGGATAGTGTTGCTTATTACATAGAACAGACGTAGGAAATTAATCAGATGAAAGAAATCAATGAAAATAAAAACACTATGGCCCGAATTCACAAAGGAGGTTTGTCGACAAACCGAGGTTTATGTGCGTCATATATACGACGCGTTTCGACGCGTTTTTACAAACCTTGGTTTGTAAAAAACAAACGGAGGTTTGTCGAAAAAAAAAGGAGGTTTGTCGACAAACCTGGGGTTGTCGACAAACCTCCTTTGTAAATTCGGGCCAATAAGTACGTAATATTGCGATCACTATTGCCCGAAATCACACTGACCAACAACAAATCTGATCAAATCAAATATCACTTATTTTTTGTTTCGTTTATTAGTCAGTGGAGGCTTCTTGAAACCAAATCACAACATTCTTTGTTGTAGATATTACCTATTTTGGCCCTTTTTCGATGGAAATTACTCCTAACATGACGTCTTCTCCACTGGGTTCCGACTGCGATCTTTGCCGTTCAATCTGGTATAGCAAGTTCGTAATTTGCGATGATAATAATAACGTCGGTGGAATTGATATCCCCACTCACGATCAAACTTAGTCGACATGTATTTTAAATTTAGAAATTACAATAATTTGAAAACCGAGAATAAATTTTAAATGTCTGATCGATTGTGGTCACATATGCATTTTTATGGAAAAGATATGACACGTTTTATGGATCTGGAGCTTTCATTTGACATGCATTGAATGTATATTTTAATCAATATCTACTTTATATATCCTAAATTGACTCACTAGGGTAAAGTGGGTTCGGAAGACATCAAACAAACAGAGAAAGTTTAATAGAAAGCCCTAAAGTGCTGGCTCGAGTAATGGCCTTGCTTGCAATTTTAGTTAAACGGTTTTGCTATTTAGGGCATACAATGACGAAATAAGAAAGAAAGTAAATACAGAAAGAAATCAAAAAGAAAAAAAGAATAAAAAAGAAGGAAGGTAAATCGGAGATTATACAAAATTACACTAAATACCAAGCCTACGGTATTTTATTTTATTTTCACCTAGCTATAAACGTTGAAAGTTGAAACTATTGGCCTATATCATTAAAAAAAAAAAATACATTTTTACTTGTAAATTTTAGTTTGTAAGGATTTAATTTGTTATATCATCAGTTTAATTTCGGCCTTTTAATTTTACTGTTGTTTTTATTTCTGTTTTCGTATCTTCTTATTAATTTATTTATCCATTTATTTAATATTCATTTAACTATTTATTTATTTATTCATGTATTTTGTTCTCATTTATTCAGATCTTTATTTATCAATGTATACATTTTGTTAAATGCATTTAATTAATATTTATATATGTATTTGTTTACTTATTTATGTACTTATCTATTTATTTATTCATCCATTTATCTATAATATTAATATCTGTTCATGTACTTAAATTATTCAGTTTGTCCCTAACACAAGATTTTACTAAAGAATACGCCGTTGGCATATAATTATGTTGTTGTCGTTGCTGTTGTGTTTGTTGGCGCTATCCATCGATTTCGATGATCAAAGATTGGCAAGGCTTGGTCTTAGAGGGCGTCTTGCTCTTTCTTCTGAAGCTCTACGTTTCTGTGATTCTCAATCTTGCCCATGCATGCAGTCAGTGTGAGATAAGGACTTTATATTACCTTGACCCCGCCTTGAACTTTGTTATTGGCGTAGTGCAAGGTTATGGAGGATTACTCCTTGTGCTAGTTACTCATTATTTGTTAGTTATTTGATATTAGAACTGGTTGGAACTAAAAAAATTGAAGTTTTGGTGTCAATTTATAGAGTTAATTTGATAAATAATGTGTCTTATATTTTAATAATATACGCATTTGATCAGCTGCCATATTTTTTTTTATTCAGACTTCGGAGTGTCTACAAACATTATAATAATCATCTGTTTTCTTTTCTTTCTTTTTTCTCCTTTTGCCCTTATATCTTTTAATACCTTTTGTTTTATAAAGGCTAAAATGATTGAGCAGTTTTCTTCTTTAGTCCAAGTAGTTTTTTTAGGTTAGGATTCGTCACATGAAGTCTGCGATACATACGTTACGATTTCTCTGTCTTTCATATTTAGGGCATGATAACATAATGTTCGATAGTTTCGAAAATATGACAATACACACAAAGGCCAGTATGCCTTTTTATTAAGTAATTGTAATAATTAAGTCTATTAAGTATACGCTTTCCAAGACGGAATTGGTGTAAAATTCTTTCATCCAAATTCCGACAAAAAACCTTTATATTTTTCTTTTCGTTGTATAGTATACAGAGATATCTGCCTTTCTCGGCAGTTTCCAATAATTTCGGCCACGCACTTTTTCTACAAATCATCCATTTCACTCAACAACAACAACAAAAATCTGTTTTTATTGACAAAAATGTCTATATTGTTTTGTTTAAGCCGCTTATTTTGAGCTAGAGCATGCATCTGCCTTCTTATTGCCTAGGCTGCTAGGCCACAATGTGCCTGGAACCCATTCGAAATTTACTTGTATGTAATGTAGGCAACACCAGGGGCGATCCAGCCGGCGGCAAGGGAGGGGCCAGAGAGGGGGCCCACGTGAGAAAATATTTACCGGGGAGGGGGGGGGGGGGAGGGGTTTAGGGAGCACTAATATATATATTTTTTTAACTCAACCCCCCCCTTCCTTGAGCACCAAAACAAAAAAAGTAACCTTTTTTTGTTGGGGGGGGGGGGGGGGTGCGCATGTGGCAAGGAAGGGGACCCGTCTTCTTCTTTTGTAAACAAAAAAAGGCAACATTTACCTGTTTTTGCCAATGGGAGGGGTCCGCCCCCCCCCCCCCCCCACCCGCCCCTCCCCACCATCCCGGGATCCGCCCCTGGGCAACACTCATGCATGATCACACACGTTCCGAAAACAGCAACAAGAAAAGTGCGCAACCGCCAGCGAAAACAAAACAACAATTTAACAACTTGCAGCAACAACAATAAAACAACAGCAGAACCAACAAATTTACAAAACAACACAGCGACAGATTCCCAATGCATGGCAATGGGAATATTTAATTAAAAATGTACACAAGTTAATGAACAACGGCTCCCCTTTCTAAATCAAGTCGGATGCCAACGCAACGGAAAAACCCTGAACGGATCGATTTTAATTCGTCATCAATGAATATGTGGAAAGAAACCACCCCCTCAGATTAGCGTCGTTCGATGACGCACATTATTGCTCATAAATAAGAAACTGCGCACGTACGCCGAACGAACACAACATACATGTACACGGTACATACTATGACAACTAGCTGTATCTGAAAACCGTTTGAAAACGCAAAGCAAAATGGCCCCAAATGGATTCGATTTGGAGAAAATCCGGAGTGAATTTACGGCAGCCCTTCACGAAGATGGAACGATAGATCTTGAACACTACCTCAGAGGACATTCTGAAATTACAAGGTAAGATTTAGACTGTAATATTGCTGTCCAAACTAACCGACGATCGGCTCTGACTGTTGGTCATGCATTGCATGCCCCGACTCGCCAAGACGGCGGTTGCGATCCAGGAAGTATTCGTATGGCGTGCACTCGTGTAGTCCCGTGTGTTGGTAATAATGTTTTGGGAACACACGACACTTCGAGAAAAAAAAGAAGTCCAAGTCTAAGAGTCTAGGACAATTATGTATTCTTTATCAATATGTTGGCCTATCTAGATTTGATGTAGATCTATTTGTTAGTATGTTTAATTCCCCGATTAATATCAGGGAAGAAAATAAAGGGGGAAGACAGTACTGTAGTGTAGGGAGGCCAATGCCCAAATCTAACTTTTTAATTACGAATTTGTTTAAAATAAAACAAAGATTAAAAAAAAGCATTTACTTTCACTAAGAAAACTCACCCATCTGCCGACTCCAGAAGTTCCATAAAATAGGAGATATCCAGCTTTTAAGCACTCCCTTCCTTCTACGCTTGGCCGTACGCAAGAGCCTTGAAACAATCAATTTCAAAATCATGGTCCCAAAAATTACGTCGAGAATTAGAAGACAGGCCCGAGGGAATGGGCGTGTCATCATGGTCATTGCCCGGACAACAAGTTCAAAACTTCGCGCGAAAGTGCATTCATCATCACCGGCTAGCCTTGAATTAGTCGCACACACCGACACAGTACTACAGGCCGTCCACGTACGGTAATTGCATGCAAGCCGCAATCGAGCCATGCTAGCCATGCCATAATGAGAGAAAGCTCGAAAACCACTCATTGTAAATTAAGAAAATGATTGAAATAAATAAATAGGCCTACCTTAGTTTTGATATGTATTCCAATTATTTCCTCATGAGTAAAGATCAATCTGACACTGCAAAATCCAACAGTTGCAGCGAACACAATACGATCGATAAATCCAACAGTTGCAGCGAACACAATACGGAATCAAACATACATGTAGTCAATAGGACTGCACGCATTGATAGACGTGTACTGACGGAGATATTTCTCTCCCTCTCTCTCTCTCACTAACCATGATGATATCATACACTAAAACACACACGTTCAAATCATGGCATTCATTACACTTCTCAATAGGCCTGTTTACTAATGTATTCACGGACCTTTAAATTTGCACACGGTTGTAAGCTCTGGCAAACAAACCGAGCGCAGTGTCTGCTACGGCCCTGCTACACACACTTTGTATACGGCGATGTGGGGAATGCGAGGAAAAAAAGGCTGATCATCGTCCTAATAAACTTCGTTTAAAACTGTTTGTTTTCCAACCTTAGGGTATATAATTAAAATAAATATAGTTTTTCTCAGTTGTACATGACAAATCTTCGATTTTATTTTCCGAAATCCGACGAAATATCGCAAAAATGGGAGGTAAGCATTGCTGTTACGGCACGTGTAACAGCGATTCACGGTACGCAGACAAACCCCATATGAATGGTGTGTTTTTCATCCCGTTCCCCAAACCAAAGACGAACCTGGAGAAGTGTAAAATATGGATTAAGAATTGTGGAAGAAAGGACTTTGGAATCGACAGGATTTCAAGGAATACCTACGTCTGTTCAAAACATTTTGTAGGTGAAAATGTCGTATAATCCGAAATCTGGTATACTTTCAAAGTTCTCGGTGTAGCCGGTGATTTTCATTGGGTCGTCGAACGAGCACCCCGCACGCTCCAACTTCTCCCGCAGCGACCGTGCGGAGTCGAAGCTCGCAAGGTCCGGGTCTTGGGGCAAAGCGATATCGGCCACAGCAGTCGCAAGTTGAACTAGTTTCTGTTTGTTGTACCCTGATGTCGTAACTCCTCTCTTTCTTAAATAATCGGTGAGCTCCTTCACTGTCCACTGCGAAAACGGCTTGCTGGAACTAGAACTCGATGTCGAAGGCGATGCCATTGTAGAAATTAGGGTGAAAAAACGTCGCGGTCGCTAGCAATGGCTTTGTATGTGTATAGCGTAGCGGGCATGGAAAAACAATGTGGCGACCGTGCCGCACCACGCAAAGCTTGCCCTACGTAGTAACAATCGCTAGGGTGCGAGGGATTATGACGTCACTCGCATATCATTAGTAAACAGGCCTATTGGAATATAGACTGCTCACGTAGACTTTTTTTTTTTACTGAAATGTCTTTTTTTACACTTCTCATACATTACTGCACGACACTGGTGTCTAGTGCTGAGAAAAAGGTACTATGTGTGAGACTACGTCAAATTTGTTTTGCGCGCGATGAGACCGGACCTCATACATATTCATATTATGATGTCGCAAGACTTCTATTTTGGGCTGGAACAATGACGTCTTTGTCACAGTTTTGCTCCCCAATTTGAGATGGCTCTAGCTATGGGGCTCAAACCAACGCAAGATTGACAAAAACATCGTACTCTATCTACCTTTGATTGTGCAGTTTGTAAAAATCTGCAATTAAAAAGATATAATCCTTTTTCGTTATATTTTCTAGTTGTTAAAAGTGACATTTGTGCACAACTGATATGTTAATCTCTATCAAAAGTTCTTTGATATTAAATTGATTCCATATTTTTAGGTGCTACCTTCAGTCATTGAGAAGGATTTTAGTGAGCTAACCTCATCGCCCTCTAGGACCCGTCTAGTTTCTCTCGTGCGTTCGTTATTTTCGTCTGCTAGCGCAATTATTGGATCAAAATACATCAAAATCTGCAAGATCGTCAACAAATGGTGAAAGACCATTACAGATCCGTGATTACCGTTAATAACGTTGTATTAACCGCCCTTGTGTATAAACCGCACCCCTCTTTTTCGCCCCTCAAAAAAAAAAAAAAAAAAAAATGATTTTTTTTTTTTTTTTTTCTTTTTCTTCTTTTTTCTTCTCCCCCTGAAAAAGTGTTGTATCATCACAGATATTTTTAATTCCGTTTGAACGCTAGTTAAAACAGGACGGTTTTTGGTTAAACGGAAATTAATCACTTTTGCCAAAGTTTGATAGGTCTAGTAAGAATAGTGGTCGGGACTGGGCAGGCGCTGGGCCGACCAGCAGGGGGGATCTTCACCCACCATTCCTGGTGAAAAGCACTGCTTTCGTCAGGCACTAATTTCACATGAAAACGTAATGAAAAGTTGTACTTACATTCATATTCCTGTCCTTAATCGTGTTTTATTTGCAAGTGTACATGAATCTTGATTTCAATTTGTCATTAAATGATTATTTTGTCAATATTTGTTCGATGTTGTTGTGTAAAGTTAAGATTCATGGAAGCTGCCATATTGGATTTACAATTCAGGCTCTTTCATAACTGTTGTTATAAATGTTTATTTTTAAGAGGTTAAACAAAAAATTCTTGCAATTTTCCAGAATAAATAAATTTAATAATATAATATATATTTATTTCATTATTTATTGTAAAATTTGGCCCAAATTGTTACACTTATGTATCATGTAACCAACACAAGTACGTACACAAAACTACACACACTCAAAATACGAAATCCATCCATTTCCCACCACCAGACATATATTTAGAATCGACAAACATCCATCTTCACGTAAGTTAAAATCATCAATCAACCAGAAATATTACAATAATAATAGTTCAAAATATTAAATATTGCATATTTGTAAGTTTGTTACAAGTATTTACATCCAAAATATCGCTAGAATTTTTTTTTTTTTCGTCACGTATTTCTTCATCTCACTACATGAATTATCACACGTGGGGCAATGCAAATTGTTTGTCCACCGCACGTATGTAATAACAATCCCAACACAATTATGATCGACTTGGCAGTGACAGAGCACAATTCTAGGCCCCAAATTTCATATTTTGCATCATCGGAATTACATGAAAATTTATCAGATTCAAGATTATAGTATAACATTCATATTAGAAATATTTTTTCTAATGTCAGAACTTTCGATGTATGATTTGAAAAGCGTTAAAAACGAGTGTCATTTTCAGGACGATGCTATCTAACCAAGCCAAGAACTTTAGCCTCGGTGACACAATTTGCAGCATGAATTATGTCTGTAACGTGTATAAACCGCACCCCCGACTTTTGATGTTTACCGGCGGTAAAAAAAGTGCGGTTAATACAACGTTATTTACGGTATGTGTAATTGTGTATTTGTTATACATTTTATTCCATAGATATTTTTTTTCTTTTTTTTCCCCTTTTATTTTCTTCTGGTAATTTTCTGACTTGGACGACGAGCGCACAAATCGTAGGCGTAGAAGCCTTACCAGGGCTGTCGTTTAAAGCCGGTAACCGGTAAAACTTGCCGCCTATTCACTTGTTTCTTACCGGCTATAATTCCTATAATTAAAAAAAAAAAAAAAAAAAAAAAAACTTTGTCAGGAAAAACAGTGATATAACATTATTAAATGAACAGGAACTGAAGTAAATTCTTAAATGTATTCAATAATTTCATGTAAAAAAAAAAATTAAATGAGAATTCATATGGGGAGCCAAATAAAAGTCACAAGTAAAAAAAAAAATCAAAATCTAGCCTCTGCTGCCCATTATTTAAATACTGTACATGTATTCAACAAATCATGATGTAGAAAGATTGAGTATGGTGCATCATCTCAGTTTAATTAAAAATTACAAAGTAATGGTACAAAGTGATAAATAATTATCAACTTAATAACTTTTCTTATGAGTTATGATTGTTCATGTAATATTAAACATGAACAATATGTGTGTTTATTACAATATATGTGTAATACAAGGTAGGAAAGATAACTACAAATTTTCTTCTTAGGTATGCACCAGATTGCACGATTTAAAGTGGAAAATCCCAAAAGGTCCCTACCGTGGTAGGGGGGACACCCACCTCCCACACCCTCCCCCCCTCGGTCGCTTCGCTCCCTCGCAGTGATGGTACCTCCTATAAAATTCAAATTACCTCCTTCAAAAATAATTAACAAGACCCCTGCTTACGCCCGGGCATTGGCCTCCCTACTGACAGTAGTCTAGTCAGTAGACATGGTAGAATTTGAAGCAAAAAGGGTCACAAAAAGAATTGGATAGATCTAGGCTAAGAAGTAAGATTAGAAGTAGAATCTAGAATAGATTAAAAAATAAGGACCCCGACAAGGAGAAGTTGAACTTGATGAAGAAGACGGAGGAGAAGAAAGAAGAAGGAGAACAAAAACAAGAACAAGGAGAAGAAGAAGAAAAAAAAAGAAGGAGAAAGAAAAAAGGAGGAAGAAGTACAGGAAAATACTCATTTTCTTTTTTTCATTTCCTTCTGTAGATTGCTATCGCTTCTAGGCACTGTATTCGGATTCGTAGCTAATGACATGAAACATAAAAACAACATTATCCATGATCACCGCGCGGACCATCCTGAGGAATTCACCACCGTCCAGACCATGATCGCCTTCGAGATGCGCGAGAACCTGACAGCGCGGAAGAACGACAAGGGTCGCGATAGCGGCTCCCGGACGTTCCTCCGGCTCCATCGAGCGTTGGAATTCTTCGTCGTCCTACTCACGCGACTAACTCCCGCTAAAGAGACGGATCCGACGTCGACTCTCTGTTCGAAAACGTACGGGGAGACACTCGGGAAGTACCATCCGTGGTTCGTGCGGCAGATGGCGTACCTCGCGATCAAGACGCTACCGAACAAACGGCAGCTTATTCAACGATATTGTTTGCAGGATATGGATAAAGCTAAGGAGTTGGTCGTATCAGCTGAAGAAGCCATGCAAGCCATCTGGGACAGAACACAGGATATTATGGATGAGCATAATTTACTCACTTTACCTTAACCTTATAATAGCCACAAATTAAATGCATGTATTTTATATTATGTAGCCACTGGATTTCATTATGAATATTATATTATGTAATTAAGTTTTTTGGCGGTCTTTGATATTTTTGTCAAACGTTTTTAAATTTTATTACAAGTATTATAAGATTAATTAACCTTTTCACCTTTTCACCTTTTCATTACCCGGATCTCCAAATGCCATTCAGTTTGCATACAAGGTTCACCGTGTGTCGGTCATTTGCAAGCGAAATGAAGGATGAAGGGGGCGTAGTGGGGACAAAATTTTAGGGGTGACGGAGCTATATTTTGTACATTTTTACTGCTATTGCTTTCTGAGTCATGATGGCTTGCAAATGACCAACACTAAATTCATAGTTGAACCATACAATACATGTACATTTTAAGTCCCGAAGTACAAACAAAATGTGAATATTCATGCATGTACATGTACATTTAGCTGTGTTTCTTAGCCTTGTTATTCCAGATTTTATGAACATTTTTATATTTAGTATTGAGTTGCAGTGTTGCACAAAGACGATTCAACAGTAGAGGCTACTTTTTTTTAGACCTACTGTACATGAACATGTAATGTACATGTGTATGTATTTTTTTCTTTCAGTTAATGTCCCACATGCATGTAATTCAATCATATTTATACTGTACATTGACATCACCATTATTTTGAAGAAAAAATATTAATTGTCTTTTGAATGGCACACTTTATCAGCCACACACAGACATTGTTTTTTCTCTCACTCAGTATCCAGAGATGCCAACCAGTACGATAAAAAGAGTGAAATACGATCTTAAAATCTTAAAATACGATTTTTCATCTTTTTTTTTCTCAAAAAAAAAAAAAAAAACACTTACTGGCCCGTGGTCGACAGGCCAGTGATAGTGCCGACTTTTCGTGAAAATCTGAATTTTCTCTCCAAAATCTGATTTTTTAGGATACTCGGTCTGTTTTGTGTGTCTAGAGGTGGGCATCTCTGAGTATCTACATTTTCTGTGATTGTAGTTCAAAACAAAGTATGTACAGTCTAAGCCTACAGTACATGTAGTACAGTCAACAAGGTTAATTGCCAAGGAAACTGATAACGGGTTTGTAAGACTTGTTGATCTAACGAGATGTCCTTGTGTAGTTAACCTATTGAGGAATTATCTAATTAAAGTTACTGCTGAAGAAGACTGTTATTGAATTGTACCAGAATACCAAAGTCAAATATTGATTAGTTCTTTCTTCAAAATCAGTAGAAAATTTACCTGTTTCAGTATGCTTTCACTAAGTGCTTCAAGCTTCTACATGTACATTGATGCAGTATAATTATATTGTAGAATAAAAATTAAAATATCACTAATCAGAAGAAATTAGACTCAAGAAATGAAAAGGCAAAGAGAGGTACTACATGTACATGTATGACGCTTCCATGTTTTATTCCAAACATGAGCCGAGAATCTCTCCCTTTTTGGGTATATTTCACTAAAATCAGGATTCTTTCTATTTTAGTGGTTTCCCCACAAATTCATTGACAATATGGACCAGGGAATCTACTGTTTCTGTGAAGCTAGTTCAGGTAAATGTATTATTGAAAAACAATAAATGTACATGAACCATAAACCAAATTATTGTAACAGAAAATTATAAAAAACAAGAAAAATAGTGAAGATATCTTTAGAAGCAAATTATGTATGAAAAATTTGAATTAACAGTATCAGATCCAAAGAATGTGTTTTGTTTTCACTGATTAGAAGCATTTATTTTAATTATGTGTAGTACTAAATCAATTATTATCTATTATTACTATATCAATATCTATACATTTCTTTCATGAAACCTGATACAGTGAAAATGAAATCTTGTGTTGCCTGTTTAAGGAGTAATACTGATTTGTAAGGCACTTTGATGGATCATTGTCACTGCTAAGGGTTGAATAATGCTGCTGAATAGAGATTGAATACAGGTTGAATAGAGGTGTTGAATAGAGGTTGTTTATACGTTATAGTGCAATTATGTATAGAGGCTTTTGATAAATAACTGTTCTTGTAGCAGTGAGGTGTTATTCCTATCATGATTCTGTATTTTATTTGTTTTAAAAGATGGAAGCGGGTCATAGAACTGTAGTGAATGATTGGAATAAAAGCTACATGCCCCACGAGGTAGATTACCGGTGGATTTTTATGAAAAGTTTGAATTATGAATATTTTTGTCGTGAGCAGACTCTGCGAATCAAGGGTATAGCTATCCTTGCATTTGCTTGCCAGTATTTGAAAATTTTGCCAATTATTTTACTTTTATTTTATTATCAGAAATTCAGAATATCATTGATATCTTTCTTGAATTTGATGATAGCATCATGTATATTTTTAACTTTTGTGTTTTAAAAATGTATGTATAACAATATTTTTGTTCTTCTTTTCTTTCGGTTTTAAAATATAGTATACATGTATATATAAATGTATAAGATATTTTCATTATTTGCTTTCGTTTATTTTACATACACCTGGTGAGTTTGTAGACCGTTTATTATACTGCCTAATATTTTGTTGAAAAACTTTAGATTGTCTCTTTCAAATGGTCTTTTCATTCGGTTTTGAAATATGGTATACCATGTACAGGTATATAGGATATTTTGCATTGTTGGCTTTTGTTTATTTTACATACATGTCCACCTGATGAGTTTGTAGATCGCTAATATTATACTGCCTATTTTGTAGGAAATCTGTTAAATTTGAAGGTAAGACGATTTGAAAGAGTTTGGGATAGGAGAGAGGGCTCATTTCAAAACAATCTCTCCTCAGAAGAAGCAAATGAAGGACTTTGAAACTTTGAAAAATTAATTTTTGTGACAGTTTCAAACCTGATGCTTCCCACAGATGTAGTGTAGACTTGGTAAACAGTCTGTACTCTGTTTTCAAACTGCTTTACATTAGAGTCTTGATTTACTCGAGTCCGTTTGGATGACAGAATGTCCTTTGGCAAGATATTAAGCTAGTTTTGCCTCTCTTGACCCAGGGGGGTGTTTCACAAAGATTCTAAGTCGAACTTAACTCTTAAGTTAGACATAAATATTATGCAGAGCCATTTGTAGCCTTATAATAAAATATATTCAAAAGCAAAAATTCAAGTATTTTAGACTTTTCATAAGTTCCACATCAAGAACATGAAATCTCCCAAGATAACAGAAAAAATGAATGATGTGAATAAATATTTTATGTCTCTTAAAATAATTTTTACAAAATATTTTCAAGGATGCTAATGGCCTTCCTTAATTGTTAAGTCCAACTTAGAGATAAGTTCAACTTAGGATCTTTGTGAAACACTACTAAAGGGGACGCAACTGTCTGCAATATCATCACTTTTATAGTGAAAACTAATAATGTATTGTGTGTGATATTGCTAATTCAGAACGTCAAGTTTTGTGAATGCACTGTTTCTGTGAATGTTAATACTAAATGTTTATGTTTTATTGCACCAGTTTATTGCCATGATAGTTATAAAATATTTATTTTAAAATGATGATCATAAACCAATATCGTAAAACTAGAAATGTGAAAACTTGTAATTTCGTGAAGCTGTTAAAGACTGCAGATTGGACAATTAGACTTTCATCAATTGCACAGTACTAGTAGCTAAGTGTTGTAGCAGCACAAAAAGACATTTGAATAGTACAGTAAGTGGTTTGTTAATTATCCTAATGATGTTCTAAGTTTTAAAACATTATTTTCAAAAATGATACTTTTGTGTGTTCTGAACAAGTCTTTTCACGCCACTGCTTTTCGCTAGGAAGGAGAGAAAAAGGGGAGGGGATGGGGGAGAGGGAGACAGACGGACAGAGACAAAGATAGATACAGAGAGGGAGAGTCGGGTGTATCATGGATGGAACGTTTTGATTTTATTAATTTACGGCTGGAAAATTGTTATTAATGTCTTTTATGCAACTGCCTCAAAACTATACACTTCTTTCACATGGGCCAGGATTACAGGTTAGATTACTCAATTGAAATTTTTAAATTTTGCTGGTTGAGTTTTAATTCTTTTTTTTAAATTTGTATTTATTTATTTTTAATCCTTTTTTGGAGGGGGGAGGGGCAGAGTTGAGCTGGGCTTTGCCCAATTTAATGTTTCTTACATTTTTAAACATAGTATGTTTAACAGTACATATTTGTGTTGTTATGTTTATGTGACAATATACATGTATGTGTGAAATTGTATGAAGGAATTCCTTTTTGTTGATTGAGAAATGACCAATTACAGTCAAGCCTTGTCTATAGTGGCCACCCTTTTACTGCTGAACTTTGGAACAAACTACCTAACATGTCAAAAACTGTCGGACTGTCAGCCAATTCAAAACTTGTATCAAAACACAAATTCATTCAAAATCCCTTTTGATGATCAACTTTCTCTTTTCACATTGATGTATATTTCATATGTATTGTAATTTGTAGGTGTTTATGTAATTTTTAAATTTGTATTTGTTCACTATGTATTTTTGTTGTATTTTGTTTGTTAGAGGGCTTAGAAACTTAGGTGGAAAGCGCTTTATAAGCACCATTTTTATTACCAGTATTATTTTTATTATTTAATGCCTTTTGTCTACTACTAGTGGGCACCTTCTGTTGCCCTTGGATCATGGATGGGCTTTATGGACAGGTTTTTACTATACTAAAAAATGAAATGAAGGGAAATGGAAAGAGAATATATATGATTGTTGTGATGATTTGAAATGAAGTACATGTACAGTAAACCTTTTACAAAGGTTAGTTTGTCAGTATAATACATGTGCAACTTACAGTCAGTATGCATTTCTATTAGGCTTTGGATGGTCTTAATAGGGAGGTTTCACTGTACTGACAAATGAAATGAAGAGAAAACAAAATTGAGAATATCATGATTGTTTATGATCTTTGAAGACTTGAATGTCTCATCAGTAGACATGAAGTACATGTGATATAATTCCTTTATATTGATTGAGAAATGATCGATTACAGTCAAACCTTGTCTAAGTGGCCACCTGTCTACAAAGGCTAATATGTCAGTATAATATGCAACTAACAGTATTTCTATTAGGCTTTTGTGGTCTTGATAGGGAGGTTTCACTGTACTGAAAAATGAAGTAAATGGAAATGAAAAATAATAATTTGTTTATGAAATGAGCTGAGATGTCTTTAATATCGCCTGTTTTGGGCCCTGTTTCATAAAAGCCTAACAATAACAAGTTTCAATATCTGTCACAAGCTACTAAAATCATGGTATTTGATTGGCTGAGAGCAAATTTGCCAGAATAATTGAGCAATTGTCATTGAGAACAAGTTTATGTAACATGGCCCAGTACAGAGCCAGAATGGTGTTAACTCTGTGTTTTTAACGACTGAGTTATAACCTACATGTAGCTCCCAGACCTGCCAACCAGTACGATTTAGTCGTATTTAGTACGATTTTTAGAAGCAAATACGACAGTACGATTTTTCTTAATAAAATACGATTTTCAACAACAAAAAAAAAAAATATATATTTTTTTTTTTTTTTTTAAATTAATATTTTGTGTGTGCGTCCGCCATTTTTAATGGCAAAATGTCCATTCTGTCCTGTAAAGTATCCTACAAGTATCTCACATCGGCAATTTGGGGATGTTCATTGGTTCATCGAACATACCAGTCATGACAAAATCATGCATATTCAACCAATGATCAATACAAAAAAATTCTTCCTGTAGGTAGAAACTGTAAGAGGCATTGATCCGCGTAACAATCCGTGTTTATTTTCAAGAATACAACTTTTGGGACTAAAGAATACAGTTTTTGAACTCCAGAGGTTGGCAGGTCTGAGCTCCACAGTCCATACGATACCATGATTTCAATTGATGGTGCATACTTTTTTTATTGCATAATTAATTACAGACTATGACCTCTAATTTCCTGATAATAATTTCAGTAACACTTGCTGGTAGTTCTATTACACAAACACTGGTACTTGTAGAATGTATGTATAATTGTGTTGTTCATACTTTTGTTTATGTACAGCACATGTGTATGTAATAAAAAGATCAAAAATACAAATATAATTTTTGGAGGGCATCATGTAGAAGCACCAAATAATTCACTAGACATTGTTGTACATGTACATTACTTTTTCATATTTTATGCAGCTAATGCTTGTCAAGCAATCTTTGATAACATATTTAGAAATAAAGGAGGTATTCATATATATACACTGAATGAGTGCATTTGTTTCATGTTGTCTGTCAGTTTTTGTGTTGCCAATCTGCATCGTAATGAAAGGAACCATAAATTTATAACTCAAAGACACAACCAAACAAAAGTTAAACTAATTTGTTTGGACCAACCTACAGTAGTATGCAAAAGCTGTGATATTTACACTTTCCAAGTCAAATTTTGCATAAGTTGAACTGCTAATTGTGGTCGCAAAAGCGTTGACTTAAATGTATGCAGAGTTGATAGCATTTTGATGCACACATACATGTACATGTATATTTACAGTTAACAACTACATGTACATATAAATTATTCATACCCTTACCAAGTTTTGTAATTTTTCAAGTATGTGAAAATGGATTTTTCTGGGAATATGTTTCTTTAGAATAGAATACGGTACATGTTTCTAAAAGTATACAATAAAGACTCTTATTCAACCTGTCCACCTTTCATTACTGAGTTATGAAAAAAAAAAAAAAAAATCAAATTTACAAGTGTATGAATATTTAGTTGTTAAATCCCCTCTAAAATGTTGGGAGCGCTACAACTTTGATATCAACATTTCACTTAAATTGTATCATAATGTGGAAGAGGATGTCATTTAAGACACATTTCTGCAAGGATTTTTTGGTACAACAGAAAACCCAAATTATGTATTCTTTATTCAATATTTGTCTTCAAACACATTTTGGGGGGCTTTATAATATAAACTGTTTATGTAAGCTTGTTGACGTGTAACGGTGCATTATTAACACCTGCCTCTGTTTGTTTAATTATAATCCATTTACTTTTCTCATTGGTAGGGTGAGCGTTTTATTTGCTATCTATTAGTCATGCAATGTTTGCCTTCCTCCAATTAACACATGCAGTGTATACTGTATATTGTATGCATTATAAATAACTAGGCAAGTATAAGTAGACATACATGTATACTTTGATTGTTCCGTTTGTATCATTTTGTTTCCTGGTACGACCAGAGTTTTATTTGATTTCTTTGTCATGCATTGTTTGCTTTCTCCAATGTACCGGTCGGTGCTCACTCCTGAATCTGTTTCTGTTCAAATCTTTCATATATTTCGGGGTTTATTGTTCTCTTGGTTAGGGTTTTATTTGCTTTAGGCTTTTATAGTCATGCAATGTCGCCTTTCTCCAACGTACAGCTATACTTTTCCATAGGCTCCACCACTATATCTCTGAAGTTCAACTGAAGGACAATTTTCTGAACAATGCCGTGTACCGGTATTGTATGAACATGATCATTTCCAATATGTTGTTACACTCTTTGTAAAAGGAGATATTGTGGAAACCAATAAATTATCTATCCATACAGTATAGTGGAGCCTCATTATAAAGAGGTCTGATATTAACTGTTTTGCTGGTCCCAGCTTTTTTATATTCTTCCTTTTTCCTACTACCCTGATGTAACAAGATTCCTAATATAACAACATAATTTCTATGGTCCTAAGGACCTCTTTATATTAAAGGTAATACAAAGTTTTGGTATGGGGTCGTGAATTTGTTTCAAATGAACATATTGGAAGCATATGCGATCATAAAATATTCACTGATCGTTGTCGCGGTCGAAATCGACTCTAAAGTTATGAAATTGTAAATAATAAACACTTTATGTTGTATAGCTCCCTCTCAAGGTCAAAATATTAATTAAGCTGTAAAACAATGTTTCTTGACTAAAATCGACCGATTAGCTATTCCCGTTCGGAAATTATATACCACAACTACATATTCTGAGATTTTCATGGTCGCAGTTACCATATTGTACGGCCGTAGGAGCTATTTGAAATTCATCAAAATTGACCGGGAGCACCGGTAAATCTTTATATTCAATTTTTCTCGAAAGCAGAAGTGTTTTAGAGGCTAAAATTTCTAGTGCTTTTGATACATCCACAGGGGCATCCAAATATATCAAAATTGTAAAGAATCACTATCCACCCATTTTTCAAAATTTCCCAAAACTTTGTAATACCTTTAAACAAGGTTCCACTTCATTATGTACAGCTATACAGGTGTGTATACTATGTACACTCATATTGTGCAGCAGTGAACCAATTTGGTATATGTGCAATCCTGCATCCAACAAGTAATAGCTTGGGGCCCGGGGCTGGGGGGCGTTTCACAAAACTTGTCATCAGTGACAAGACAGATTTTGTGCTAAGCTACTGAAATCCTTGCTTCTGATTGGTTATCAGCAGATTTGTCACTGATTTTTGTCATTTAGAAAGAAGGAGAACAAGAAGAAGAGAGACAGAGAAAAGCAAAAGAGGAAGAGAGATAGAGAGGAGAAGAGATAGAGAGAAGGAGAAGAGAGAGAGAGAGAGAGAGATAGTACGTAGAAAAAGAAGAGAGAGATAGAGAGAAGAACAAGAAGAAAGAAATAGTGAGAGAGAGGGATGGAAAGCAAAAAATGGGAGAGAGAGAGAGAGAGAGATTGGATTGAAATTGATCACAACAATTAATATCATCATCCAGCAGGTGACTGCAAAACAAAACAAAAACAATAAAATGTTGCAAGTTTGTATTTTTTATTGATTTAAATCAACCTTTCATGAACACAAACAGTATCCTTTGCAATTTATCCATTATTGTAAACATTACAAAAACACTAACAAAATAACTCTCTTAATTAAAGCTAACATACGGAAGAATTGTATGCACAGAGCTATAATAAACACATAGTAGCGTTAATTTAAATCGTTACTTCTTTGAAAATCTGCTAGCTCACATCTCACAAAAGTTTCTTTCTCAAATCGCAAGTGCCCAAAATATATACATGCTTTTCAACTTTACAAAATACACAGTTTACACATACAAAATAGAGCGCTTTTTTTCATCATGAAGAAACGCAAAGTCAACATGATAAATTGAAACATAATTCAAAGAAACACGTTCACACAGTGCTACTAGCTGTTACATAATCGATAGTTTAAAAGAGTATCAAAAAGACTGGCTATGTTTAAAAAAAACATTATCCTGATTATATTTTTTAATGTTTTATCCCCACACATAATTCCCCTCTTTGAATTTACAATTGAAAATCTGGCTAAGTTTTAAACAAAGAACGTAATCACAAAAGGTATGTACATGTAACATCTTTTATATTTTTTAATAGTATAATTGACTTGTTCGCAGAGCTATTATAGACGCTTTAAAGCAGAACATTTACATATTTAAGTCCCTACTTTAATAAAGAAATCCTTTGTGCATCTGTATTTTGGGGCATTTTTCTTTTTCCTCGTTTTAATATTTTTGTATTTTCATGTCTCAGCCAATGCAGATTGACAGCTTACATGTAGCTCTTATTACCTTAATTACAACTTGGTTATTCAGATAAGGACAATCCTCCTCACAAGTCAAGCTAGTTGTAATGCCTTCCTTGTTTATCTATATTTTTAACTTTTTTACACTGCTATGAATACAACATAATTTGTGAAGAATAAATAGAAAACAATGCATGGCTATACAGTATTTCAAACATTAACATCAATCTACATAATAGTACCTTTATTATTCAAATTTTTTTCAAAATCTATTTGGTTTATTCTCACTCATACTTCTGGATAACATATCATTTCCCTTTATTTTCTTGGAATTCCAACTCATGGAATTATCCAAAAATTATAATCACAATGTGAGCATTGTGAAGAGTGCACATAATCGTCTGTAGCCAGAAGGGTATTGCCTCATTATACAGCGTTAACACCCTTTTCTCTCCAAACAGACAATGTAACCTTTAGCTTTGAATACAAATATACATGTTAACGTAAATAGCATTCAATTTTCCCCTCCTAGATGCATTACCTCAGACACCCCTGTCACTAAAATGGACCAGTCCATTCTATGTTGTAGCTGCCTACATGCAGCTGAGCTTCGGGTGTTTACATTATGCTTCATGGGGATGGCATGCAGAATGACATTATTATGCATCTATGTGTAAAAACATCTGTACAATATGTTACATAAGCATGTACATTGCAAGTGCATAAAACAAGTAATTGACATAGGGGCGAGTGATATAAAGAAGTTTAGAGAAGAAGAAAAACTGTGAAAAATACAGAAAAATATAGACAATAAGTAAACATAATATGAAACAAGAGATAATAATAATAATAATATTTCTTGTTTACCCAGGGTAGCCTCATCAGTATTAATACTATTCTCCCTGAGGACCCTGCAATCATATTATTACCCCCAAAATAGAAACAGAAAGAGATTGAGAGAGAGAAAAAGAGAGAGAGAGAGAGAGAAAGAGAGAGAATAAGAATGTGTGAGAGAGGACAGCATATACTTTTTTAAAAAAAAGCAAGAGAAAAAGAGAAGGGGGATGGGGGGAGATAGAAAGAGAAAGAGAGAAAGAGGAGAGAGAGGGAGAGAGGAACAGGGCAGGGAGATAGAGAGAGGTGATAAATATATTATACCATATTACAATATTTTTCTATTACAAGTTTCTCTTTCAATCCCAACAAATTATCTGTATTTTCACATGAACATCTCATGATAATTATTTACACTTGAATACAAAAAGCAGTGCAACATTAAAATCTTAAATAGCATCATTATCATCATCATGAACATCTTTATCAGCAACATCTTCATCAAAGTTATTAAATTACTGAATAATAACTTTTTGTACAAGAATGAAACGTAAGGCATTTTTCTTCATACAAGTATTTCCACCGTTTTGTTGGACTTGGCAAAGCTGATGAATGAATTTGATCATCAAAATGTACAATTTACATAGTTTTGTTACTGTTGATGTACACATGTACGTACTATTAAATAATGCATTTAGTCACAGACTCATCCCCTGTGTTAAGACAAACAAATTATTGTTGTATGGCTATAACAAAACTTATAGCTATATAACAAATTTGTGTGTTCGTACTCTTACTAACAAAATGATGTGCAAGTATAATGAAAACGGTTTGGGCATCGTTTCGAACTAGAACTCCATAGAGAATCAAAGTCAGTTTTTTTTTAATAAACCTGAATACATGAATAAATTGATGAATATCAAAAGCATGGATATGTATAGGAACTATGCATTAAAGGTGAACAGCAGCTCATCTGGAGTATTTGGTGTAGACTGAGTACAAAGACATGCCCATTATTTCCTTGTACATTTGTGATTTTGGATCAAAGTTCTTTGAAAAACATATTCAAACATACTCAAATTTAATGATGTTTCTTCCCTGGGGACCAGGTGACGAATTTGTCCACTAACCTGCTTTATTAATGAACAAACTACTATACATGGAATTCAATCTGCATACATTACTTGTTGCTCGGGCAAGCTTTCAGGTTGTTGACAACCTTCGTTTCAAAAGTATGCATACAATTTGAGTATGTGAGTAATCCGGTCTATTTTTGAGTGAGTAATTTGGAGCGCATGGTGTAATCGGATCGACAAAAAAAGCTTAGAACTAAGACATTAGCTAACTTTCAGTTCTTAAAAGCTTCATTTATCTTTCTCTGACAACACCAAAATGCTACTATGGAGAAGAAGATGAAAAGCATCTTGGTTTTCCATATCAGGCAAAGTCATCCTGATTATATATCAATACATTATGTTACCACCATTGAAGACATTAGTCTACATATGCCACTCTCCACCCAGGTGAAGTAAATGGGTACCCGGTAGTAAGAAATTCATTAAATGCTTTAGCGCCTTATTATGGCAGCTCAGCTACAGCTGGGGTAATAATATGATACTTTGAATTAAGTGCAGTAGAGTATATTCATATAGTAGCTGCGCTATAAAAATGAACCTATTATTATTATCATATGGAAAACAAAAGTGAATACAAAAAGCAAAGTTTCAAATTTATCAGTAAGTGATGAGAACAATAGGAAATATATCTAGTTGTGTATCATAATAACAGTCTTTATCTATTTCTGAACCGACCGATGTAAGTATCAATCAGAAAAGAAAGATTAAAAAAGACAGTTTAGGAAGCCGAAAATAATCAAAATTCTTTCTTTTTGTTTGTTTTATAATTGGTTTGTAGCTACAAATGTGGATTGAAAAACTGTGGAAGCAATAGTTATAAAGGAAGAAATATATATATAATCTCAGAATAGTCTGCAACTTTGACTAAAGAAGGTTGGATAAACACCATTGGTATAATGAATGATTCTTTATAGAATAGCTGGTGCATTTTGTGCTTAAATCAAATGTTTACATGAACACATTTGAGTTGGAAAAGGGGGGCTGGCTTTCCGATTTCAAAATATAGTGAAAATTCTTTGACATTGAATACCGTATCAAAAGTTAAGTAGAACCATGATATAAAATCGTTAGTACAAGCAAAATATATCTCTCTAAATCTGTATGAATTGTAGTAAATTGAATACCATTAGTGTTATATTTCAGCATGATTGTGTGACAGTTTAAGTGCACCAGAATACATTTAATGTGATATATGCATCAAAAGAAATACTTTGTATTATGCAATATTCTCTACGAGACGTTCAACATCTAATTATAATAGATTTTGTTTAGATTTAATCCCCTTCTTTTTTCCATTACCAAGCTTACGCAAAGAGAAACATCAACACTGATTATGAAGCTACAATGTGTAAAGTAAGTCGATAATGATCAACTTGTGCTAGAAAACATCTAAAAACTGAGAGAAAACACACTTGTTTTAAACAGCTCGTCGGCACATGCCCCGGCTTACGATTCATACACTACACACATCATAGACTTTGCCACTATCCTAAATAAGCAGTTTAACTAATTTAGGGGTGGATCTGCAGTACTGCATTGGCTGTCAGCCCGTCAAAAGTGAAATAATTTGTTGTTAACATTTTTAAATTTGTAAATTGGATTACCGGTGAACTGAATTTGATACACATGGCTGAATTTGACTGGATAAGAGTTACTTGTCTCATGTCAAAGAATTCCCCTTGTTCAAGCATAACAAAGATAGCTTCATGTACATGTATAAGCAATTCCAGTGGTTGTAGAGCTGAGTGTTGCTATGGGTGTGTTGGGGTATATCAAGGCGCGACTGGTAGAAGGGGGTAGCATTACACCCATGAGTCCCCTGCCGGTTCATCTTGCACCTGTATTCACTGTTATCCTTGCTGTGGTCTTAATGCTCGAGTGTAATCGGCTGTGGTACTGTATGGGTACATGTGTGTTGGGGTAAAAACAGGGTGGGGCTGGTAGAAGGGTGTGGTTGGTAGAAGAGTGTAGCATTACACCCATGAGTCGCCTGCTGGTTCATCCTGGGCCTGTAGCTGCACATGCTGAGCAGTACTGTAATCCCCGTAATCCTTGCTGCGATCGTAGCTGTCATGGCTCATCGAGCGGTCCACTGTTGTGTAGTTTGAATGCTCCACCTGGGGTTCAGGGGCCTGGTGCAAAATTAAAAGGAAAAGGAGAAAAAAATTGAGAATTATAGATCAGAAATTTTATTCCAATAATGGAATACAACTTATCATGAATGTTCAGTCTACATTACGTGATAAAAGGAGCTTTATTTAATGGCGTAAAGTGCAGTACAGGTCACATTTCTGTATCTTATAACTCAGAGCTCCGAGGATATGCGTATGACCTGTGACCTTGGATCTCGCTACCCCCAAATCTAATCAGTTCATTGGCTCTGCAAGATACATGCATGTACATGACCCAAGTTTGGCTGGAATCCATCGATTGGTTCTTGAGATAACGCGATGACGAGAACGGGACGTACGGACGGATGTATGTACGGACAACCCAAAAACATAAGGCCATTTAAAAAATATTCATGTTTAGCGTCCCCGCCCATTTTCTTTTTGGGGCCACCTCCTCCTTTTTTTTTTCTTTTTTTTAAACATGAAAACCACACTGCTAAAATGATCTAATTAGTATTAATGTAATACTCACCCTCCCATAAACAGAGACGCCTCCGACGGGTACGCTCTTACGGTTGGTGCTAGCGTAGGGGTTAACAGCGTAGTCAGATGACATCGGCTGCATGGCGATCTCTTCACCAGGTGTCATGTGATCAGCCAGGCGCTCTGAGGGAGGGAGGCAGAAACAAAGAAGATATGAATAAACAGGACTGGTCATTTGTTTTTAAAATGAAAGATAGAATAATACAGTCAAACCTGTCTAGAGCGACCGCCCAAGGGAAACACAAAAAATTGTCTTTGTAGACAGGTTCCTTTAGCACATGTTTCAATGAGAAACCATTTTCAAGGGAAACAAAAAATGTGATCTTTGTAGACAGGTGGTCACTAAAGCAGGTGTGACTGTACTATCTAAACAGTATTAAATCTGAAAAGGATACCCTGGGGGGGGGGGGGACAAAAAAAAAAGGAAAGAAAAGAACGAAAAAAAACCAAATATGTATATTTTGTTTGGGC